>SJYT01069985.1:0-76726 GCA_006410635.1 Cephalophus harveyi | reverse complement strand
ATTTTAGTTTTGTAAAGGAGATGGGGGTGGGGGTGGGGGGCAGGAGCGCCAGGCAGAGTCTGAGGCTGCCAAGCCTCTTGCACAACTGAACTTGTTTTAACCCACTTGATGATGGCAAAGAGCAAAAAAAATGTTCTTTTTAGAAGCAAAGTTGTTTTATGAGGGACCTCCCTGATGGTCCCATGGCTAAGAGGCTGTGCTCGCAATGGAGGGAGCCTGGGTCTGATCCCTAGTCAGGGAACTAGATCCCACACGCTGCAAGACCTGGCACAGCTAAGAACAAGCAAACAAAACCGGTGAGGCAACTACAGGGGAGGGACATTCAGACTGTAAGTGCCCAGAGTTTGTGGGGAAGATCTGAGTTTCAGCCTGGGTAAAGCTCCCCTCTGCAGATCTGAATAACTCTCCAAGACCTTGGGGGCACTAGTTCCTGCCGCGGTGGAGGGGACTCTCTTATCAGTAGTGGTAAAAGCTAAACAGGGGCACCACGGAATCCGCCTGTCTGGCCACCCCAGCAAACTGCTCCAGCATCGCGAGACTTATTTTGAGGCTGGCAGCTGGACATTCTCTCTTGGAAAAGTGAAAGTTGCTCAGTCATGTCTGACTCTTTTGTGACCCCATGGACTTCTTCAGGCCACAACACTGAAGTGGGTAGCCTTTCCTTTCTCCAGGGGGTCTTCCCAACCCATGGATTGAACCCAGGTCTTCTGCATTGTAAGTGGATTATTTTACCAGCTGAGGGAGCCACAAGGGAAGCCCAGCTCTTGGATGGCAAAGTCAAAACGCTTTTCCTGGCTTATTGAGAGACACTATCCTATATACTTCTGGCTTGTGAAATGATTATAATTCCCGCCATGAACCCGTGTCAAATAAAACACTTGACAAGACAATCTCAACCCCTGAGCATAATGGCAACCCTCTCAAGTATTCCTATGCAGAGAATCCCATGGACAGAGGAGCCTAGAGGGCCACAATCAATGGGGTCGCAGAGTCGGACACGGCTGAGCGCACATGCACCCCACAGACAAAATGAGGATCCCCAGACCACAGGGGTAAAGCATACAGGAAGAGCGCGGCCCCCAAGATCCAGAAACGCGTCTGCAGCTGAACCTGCGTCCCTCTAGAACCAAGTTCCTGACCGACTTCGTGAGTCGTCGTCCTGCCCAAAATCCCGTCCCCCTTCTCGTGCCCTCTGACCTCAATGCTGGGCAAACAGCGTTATGAAACCAGTCAGACAACTAAAACCGCTGCTGCCGATACCATCGCTCTTGCGCTAAAACTGCCCTTCTAAACAGCCCCCCAACACGCACACTCAGGCTGTTTCTCCAGAGCAGGAGAAGCCCACAGAGCTCCAAGCCACGGACCACCCGGCCAGAGAGTCATACCAGAGACATCCAATGATTACTGTCACCAGAGGATAATTAACTTCAGCTTCTCTGCTCCCCCCCCCAAAAAAAAAGCCCTGAGGGGGTTTCTGTGGCTGCTTCTCCCACTCCCTTGGGGTCCTGCAATAAATCCTTACTTGGCTGCCAGCTCCTGCGGCTGGAACTTGGCCTTCTGCTCCAAGGGCACAAGAGCCTTTTGTTCTATGATGTAGTCACTGATTAACAAAGTATAAACTTTAATCAGGTCAATGCCTAACTCTGCTCAGCAAACACGTGCATCCCAGCATACACACAGATAACAGGGGGGGAGAAGGAAGCAGGCTTTCAGAAGGAAAGCTGGCTGGTGTTGCAGACAGCGCTTCTTTCCTGAGAGAGGTGGAAGACCTACCTGGGGGAATCTACTTGGCCTGGATGCTGGGCTGTGAAGCACAGACAGGCTCAGTCCTCACCTCCGGAAGTCTACAGAGCCAGCAGCAGGGTGGGGACAGCAACTGCGGCCTGGGAGAGTGGGGGCAGCAAGCGCGGCCAGGGAGGTCCTTTTTAAGCACACACTGTAAGCAGAGGGAAGGGAAAAGCATCACAGCCCAGCAGTGAGGTCACAAACAAACAATGGATGTTCACAGCAAAGACTCGCATCCAAGACGATTAAAATAAGTTACGAATAAACCCCAAACATAACACATGTATCACCTCCTCTGCAATAATGTAATTTTCAAAGAGTGAGCCCAAACTTTGAATTAATGCCATTCAGTAAAACTAGCCTTCTGGTTTCACATTAGGCTTCCCTGGGGCCTCAGTGGTAAAGAAGCTGCCTGCAATGCGGGAGACCCAGGTTTGATCCCTGGGTCGGGGAGATCCCCTGGAGGAGGAAATGGCAAACCACTCCAGTATTCTTGCCTGGAGAATCCAAGGACAGAGGAGCCTGGAGGGCTATAATCCATTGGGTCACAAAAGACTTAGCGACTGAAGGACACGTTTTATATTAAATAACTGAATCATTGTTTTCCCCCTAAAAAGGAAAACTCTGAATCCTACACGAATCTGGCAGCTGGCAAGTTTCAAGTAGAAAACGAACAAAATTTTTAATGTCAATAAAGGCCGAAATGTTTTTTTTTTGTTTTTTTCCCACAAAATACGATACAAACGTATTTATTTTAAAATCGAGTTTTAAAAACAATTACAAAGCACGACCGTTTAATACATAAACCGGGAACGCGCCTCTCCGCGGAGGCGGCCGGCGCGCCGCGCGGTCTCCCCGCCGCCGGCGAGCCCCGGTCCGGCCCCGCGCGGGCGGCCGCGCGCCCCGCCAGCAGTCACCCGGAGGACGTCCTCCGCGAAGCACCCGGGTCACCCCCCGGCCTGCGGGGCGCGCCTCTGGAAGGCCCGACCCGACAGGCCGCGCACACGGCGCCCCTCCCGCCGGCGCGGCGCCTCCGAGCCCGCAGCGGCCGGCGGGGCGGGCCCGGGCTTGGCGGGCCAGACCGCCTTCGGGCCCCGGGGCCGGCGAGCGCGGGGCGGCCGCCTGAAGTCACGCTCCCCGGGCAGCCCGCGTGGCCCGCCGCGGCAGGAGGCGGAGACAGGCAGCGAGCTCCCGCAAGGACGCGGCGTCCAAGTGCGGCCCTGGGCCCGGCTCAGCACGTACCTGCGGAGAAAGGCGGAGTCCCAGCACCTGGCGAGCCGCCCGGCCAGCCCCGCCATGGCCGCCCGAGGACAAGGGCGGCACTGCCCGGCAGGGCGCCGGGCCTGACGCCATAGGTAGAAGCGCGGGCCGTGGGCGGGGCCGGGGCTCGGGGGCGGGGCCTCAAGCCAACTGCTCTGCGGGGCCGGGCGCGGGCGCGGGGCTCTCTGCCCTCTGCTCTCTGCCTTCGCGGGCCGGGCGCGGCGGGCGCCCGCGGGGCTCTCTGCTCTGCTCTCTGCTCTGCGGGGCGGGCGCGGCGGGCGCGTGAGCGGCGCGCCCTGCTCGTCTTCGCAGGCAGCGGGGACTACTACTGCAGCGGGAACGACCTGACCAACTTCGCGAAGCTGCCGGCCGGCGGCCTGGAGGAGGTGGCCCGGAGCGGCGCGGGGCTCCTGAGGTGAGGGCCGCCCGCCCGGGGCTCGCCGCGGCCATCGGGGCTGGGCTCGCGGGAAGGAGAACACGGGTGCCCCGGGTCGGCTGGGGCTGCCGGCGAGCGCGCTTGTCCGCCGCCGCCGGGAAGGGCGTCTGGCCCCTCGCGGTGACTCCCGTTCCCCGGGCGCCGACCAGGGCCCCGCGTCGAGGCCGTGCCGGTCACCACTTAGCGACAGCGAGGCGGGGGAGCCGAGCGCGGCGCCCGGGCCGGGGGCCTCGCTGCCGGGACCGCTGCGCCCAGGGCACTGGATTCGGGCCCTGCTGCCCAGCGCTCTGCTGCCCAGCACGCCGGGACCCCGCGGCCCGTGCCGACTCCGAGTCGGCCGCTAGCTCACGGCCCTGACTGAGGGCCCAGGACGCAGGATCTGGACCGAGGCCGGCCCCAGGGCCCCCGCAGGCATCCCTCCAGTGCCCTGCAGACGGGCCCGGTGAATCGCAGGCTGCAGGCCGGGGAGGCGCCCGGAGGTAGAAACGTCCCCAGCCCAGAGAAGCGCGTTCCGGACCCCAGTCCTGCTTGTACCTCGGTGAAGCTGCTTGCAAACAGCTCAACACGCTTGTCTATTTCCGTGTCTGCAGGGATTTCGTCAACTGTTTCATAGACTTCCCGAAGCCTCTGGTGGCCGTGGTCAATGGTCCGGCCGTGGGGATCTCCGTCACCGTCCTCGGGCTGTTTGACGTCGTGTACGCGACCGACAGGGTAAGTCCACGGGCAGAAGCGAGTGATGTCAGGCTGGTGAAGACACGCTCCTCCAAATGCTGCTTTGGCGTTGCCGATAGTAAACAGAGGGCATGCAGTCGCGGTTAGAAGGGATGAAAGTTACACTTCCCCCAAAGAATTAGTCTTCCTTGACATGCTTTACTCTTCCTTCACTATCAGCCTGGATTTCCCTAAACACCAGTGTTCTCACGAGCATCGTCCCAGCCCTTTTGGTTCTGTTTATTCTCATCTTTTGACACAAGACTATTCAACTTTGCCCTAAAATAGTCAGGAGACCTTCAGACTTGCAAGCACGGGTTAAAAAAAAAAAAGCAGCTTTGAAGGTTATGCAGGTGAGTTACTTGATCTTTTTTTTTCCAGTGTAAATGAACCCTGGAATCTAGAAATCTAGACTAAGAAAGGACTTTCAGGCAGTATCTACTTTCACTCCCCCCTTCAGTTCAGTTCAGTCGCTCAGTCGTGTCTGACTCTGCACCTCCATGAATCGCAGCACGCCAGGCCTCCCTGTCCATCACCATCTCCCGGAGTTCACTCAGACTCACATTCATCGAGTCCGTGATGCCATCCAGCCATCTCATGCTCGGTTGTCCCCTTCTCCTCCTGCCCCCAATCCTTCCCCCCATNTTCAGTTCAGTTCAGTCGCTCAGTCGTGTCCGACTCTTTGCAACCCCATGAATCGCAGCACGCCAGGCCTCCCTGTCCATCACCATCTCCCGGAGTTCACTCAGACTCACATTCATCGAGTCCGTGATGCCATCCAGCCATCTCATGCTCGGTTGTCCCCTTCTCCTCCTGCCCCCAATCCTTCCCCCCATCAGAGTCTTTTCCAATGAGTCAACTCTTTGCATGAGGTGGCCAAAGTACTGGAGTTTCAGCTTTAGCATCATTCCTTCCAAAGAAATCCCAGGGTTGACCTCCTTCAGAATGGACTGGTTGGATCTCCTTGCAGTCTACAGGACTCTCAAGAGTCTTCTCCAACACCACAGTTCAAAAGCATCAATTCTTCAGCGCTCAGCCTTCTTCACAGTCCAACTCTCACATCCATACATGACCACTGGAAAAACCATAGCCTTGACTAGACGGACCTTAGTTGGCAAAGTAATGTCTCTGCTTTTGAATATACTATCTAGGTTGAACATAACTTTCCTTCCAAGGAGTAAACGTCTTTTAATTTCATGGCTGCAGTCACCATCTGCAGTGATTTTGGAGCCCCCCAAAATAAAGTCTGACACTGTTTCCACTGTTCCCCCCTTAGCAGACAAGAAAACCGAAGCTCGGAAGTTACTGCCTCGTGCTCACCATTGAATTATATAGATTTTCACTTCAGTTCCTACTATAGTAGTAATGTATGTCATAGTAGAAAATAAAAATTTGGAAAATATGGAAAAGTACAAAGAAAACAATTGATTTAAAAATCACTCCTTGGGACTTCCCTAGTGGTCCAATGGCTAAGACTCCATGCTCCCAATGCAAGGGGCCCAGGCCCACCGTTGGTCAGGGAACTGGACCTCACGTGCCAAGCAAGAGTTTGCATGCCGCAGCTAAAGAACCCTCGTGCCACAGTGCAGAGCCTGCGTGCTACCACTAAACCCGCTGTGGCCAGGTAGATAAATACTAAATATTTAAAAAAAATAAAATCACTCCTCTCCCCGCTCAGAGATGAGCAGCGCTAACGCTTGAGTGGTTTGGCTTATCTGATTTCACCAGTCCCTGGCGCTGGGACCCTGGCATGTCTGGCTTTTTCCTTATAAACAAAGAGGTGATAAGCATTTATCTTAGCACGCTGACCCTGGAACTTCTCCCGTAGAACTAATAACCACCTCTTAGGGTTATCAGAGTCTTAGAGTGACTCTTGCTTTTGTGGCAATGAAATTTGCTGACGCACACGTATCCTTGCAGGGAACAGTTGCTTTTTGCCGCTGAAGAGATTCCTGGTTTTGCTGGAGGTACCTTCTCCAGTAACAGGGCCGTTGATAAGGGCCCTTTACTCCCTGCTCCATCTTTGACTGGATTCCTTTCTATCCGATTGGGTATATTGTCAGATCTAATACTTATTAATAATTTCCCCATAAAAATAGCAATGCAATTCTAGACACTTGGCTACCTAACCTTTGTAGGTCTTCAGTCCCATTCTGTGTGTTAAATGACCCATCAGTTGACCTGCTTTGAGCAGGGTGAGAGCAGAAGTTCCTGACCTGAACTTGCCGGTCTTTCTGTAGGACTTGAAAGCCAAATAGTGTCATATTTGCATCTTGTTCTCCCACTAGATTCCAAATGATTGTCATGGGCATCATCTTTTTAAAGATTCCTAGGACTCTGTCTTATGGTACAACTTAAAATTGAAATCAGAGGGAAATGTGTGTGTGTTATATATGCTGACAGATTGGGCCACAGTAAGATACTTGACAAACAGTGACTACTGCTGAGAGTTCACCCAAGTGAATTAAAGCAAAGTTCAATTTCAAATCAGAGAAAGACACAGAAGAAAGAAGCTGTGGAGAGGGATTGATTTTATAGGATCTGTTCATTCCTGGCTTCTTGAATGTATACCATATTAAATGTGGGTTAACATTTAACCCATATAACCAACTATTCTTTATCATGGGCATTAAGTCATGCCTATTAGTGTCTCCATCAGCAAACAGCACATTTCCCCTTTGAGCTCATGAAAAGGTGGAAGTCATAACAATACTAGATAATTGAGTGGTCAGTCCACAGGAGACACTCTGCTGATGCCCATTACACATATTCAGTAAGCGCCCACAGTAACGGCCCCGTGAGGCAGGGGCTCTCATCCGCATTTCACAGATGAGGAAACCATGGCACAGAGGTCAAGAAGCCCCGGGGTCACCAGGCGGCCTGACGCCGGTACCTGACCGTCTCTGCCTCTATTGCCCTTATTTCTGGCAGTTAGCTCAGTGCTGCTTATAATAATGTTCATAAGTAAGTTAGGTGCTGCGGGTCCTTAGCTTTCCATGTACCTGTTTGTGGCGCTTTTCAAGGTTGGCTCCTCCTCTGTTTTCTGATTATGTTCCTTCCTTCTCAGCACATTTTCTCCAAAAGGCTTTCTTTTGGGGGCAAACGAGAAGACAGGTGACTTTAATAACTGTTTTCTTTATACTTTGATTATTTTGATTTGTATGTGTTGCACATCATATGTTTTTATCTTCTAACAGTAGTCATTGAAAAAAACCTCAGCCATGTCTGATTATGGAAAATGAAGTCTAAATATGCTGTTTACAGAATTGTCAACTATAAGTTAATTTCCTAAGAACTTTACATTCATCAAGAAACACAAAAATATTTCTGACATCTAGGAAAACACGGAAAACACAGTTATTGTACTCGAATAACTGACTCTGTAGCCTAAATAACTAATATTAAAGTAGTTTTTGGTATTTAAAGCCAATCAAAAACCTCTGGGACAAAATTAAAAGACAATTGAGAAAACAACAATAGAGGCTAACCTTGCTAGTATAGTTTTAAAAATGAATCAGTAAAGTGATGGATCAACAATGTAATATAGAAACGCAAGCTGGAGAGGAATAATGTGGCTCACAGAAAAGAAAGTATAAATGACTCTTAAAAATATGAGAACGACACCATTAAGAAAAGGATTTGTAAACAGAACATGTAAAGAACTCTTACAGCTCAATAATAAAAAGATAACCAAGCCAACTTAAAAATAGTGGGCAAAGTATTGCAAGTTACTTCACCCAGGAAGGCACTGAACAGCTGATAAACACGTGAAAAGATGCTCAGCGACATTCAGTTCAGTTCAGTTGCTCAGTCGTGTCCGACTGCTTCACCGCTGAGCCACCAAGGATTAAAACCACACCAAGACGCCACGATACACCCGTGAGAACGGGTAGAATTGAAAAGACTGATGATGATGACCAGGTTTAGGGAGAGCTCGGAGCATTTGGAACTGACACACTGCTGGCGGCATTGTTAAATGGTGCGGCCTCTCTGAAAATAGTCTGGCAACTTCTTAGAGAGTTAAACCACACATTTACCACACAGCCCAGCAATTGCACGCCTGGGTATTTACCCAAGAGTTGAAAATAGACATTCATCATAAGCTTACAATATCTAGGATACTGGAAATACCACAGTGGCTTCAACTGGTGAATGGATAAATGAATCCCGACACACCCATCCAATGCAATACCGCTCAGAAATAAGAAGGAACAAAATCCTGGTACATGAGACAACAACATGGAGACTCAGGAGCCTTCTGCTAAGGACAGAGGCCTGAAAAAGGAGAAGAGGGTACAGGATGTATGATCCCATTTATACACATTTGAGAAAGGGCAAAACTGTAGGCGTAGAGCCCGGATCGGTGGCAGCTCAGGGATGAGAGGAGCAGGCTGACCGCGGAAGGGCACGAGGAGCCTGCGGCTGCGCACTGAGCTGCGTCCGCCTCTGCGACCTCGTGGGCCGTGGCCCACCGGGCTCCTCTGTCCACGGGATTCTCCAGGCAGGAGCACTGGAGTCGGTGCCACGCCCTTCTCCAGGGGGTCTTCCCCACTCAGGGATCGGGCCTTTGTCTCTTATGTCTCCTGCAGGCAAGTTCGTTACCACTACAGGCAATAGAAATATTCTGTATCTTGACGGTGGTAGTGGCTACATAACTATACATTTGTTTAAAACTCATCAAACTGTGTATGTTCAGAGAGTCAATTTGTGTGTATATGGGCGCTCTTTGAAGATATCGTGGGTCCACTTCAGGACCACCGGGTAAAGCAAATATCACAATAAAGTGAGTCAAAGGAATTTTTTGATTTCCTGGTGCTTTGAGAAGTTACATTTACATTATAGTGTAGTCTGTTGAGTGTGCAAATAGCATTGTGTCTAAAAAACCATGAGCTATTTTTAAATGTTTTAAAAACAGTTTAATTTGAAAATAGCACTGTTGGGAAAATGGCATGGATAGACCTGCTTGATACAGAGGTGCCACAAACCTTAAATTTATTTTTTTAAAAAAGAAAAAAGCAGTCTGTGAAGCACAGAAAAGCAAAAGGTCAATGGTGTGAGGTCTGCCTGTGACATGATAAAGTGTTTCAATTAAGCATTGTAAGGAGGGCACACACAGATGGCTTATGTTTTTGAAATCACATGTGAAAAGATGATTTTCTTTCCTCTTTTTCTCTCCAAAAAGGCAACCTTTCACACCCCGTTCAGTCACCTGGGCCAGAGTCCGGAAGGCTGTTCCTCTTACACTTTCCCCAAGATAATGGGCTCAAGCAAGGTAGGTCTCGGAAGCCTTAAAAATAAACGTTAATAAGTCTTTCCACTCCAAAAGCCGTCCCATACTCCCTGTTCTTTCCCTCGATAATAGGGACAACACAGAAGCACATATCTGCCCCGCAGATCCGAGAGTTAAAGAGAGGAGCCGGGCCGTGGGGAGGGTCTCACATGGAGGGGGTTGGCGCTCAGTCTGCCACTCCGCCGACAGCGGGTCATGCTGAGCTGGGTGCCTCTGCGCCGGGAGCCGCCCTGGCCTCTCCAGCCTTCTCTCCAGCCTGCTCCTCAGGGCAGGGTGGGCACCCAGGGGCCTGTGGGCGCTCCGGCCTGTCCCTGCGGCGGCGGAAACCTCCGTGCCCACCATCAGTGTGCAGGACCCCAAGGGGAGCATGACGGGGCGGGGCACTGGGGGTGGGAGAGGCCTGGCAGACATCCTCTGAGATCTGAGGGAGGAGTGGGGAAGGAGCCTTTGCCTGTTGCTGTTAGATTTCCATGGGGAAAAAAATGTGGATTTTTTAAAGTTTTTTTTTTTTTGGCCATGCCGCATGGCTTGCAGGATCTCAGTTTCCCGAGCAGGGATTGAACCTGGGCCACAACGTAGAAAGCCCAGAATCCTAACCACTTAGGCCACCGAGGAATCCCCCTTTTACATCTTTCTTCTGACACATTCCCTGAAGTGTTACACAGATTTGAACTTGAAAAGTCGGGCAGACCCAACTCGGAGGCTTAGAGCATTTGGCTGTGGAATGGTCTTTGAAGAACATAGAGAAAGATGCCCACTCAGTGACCGCGGTTCTGTTAGAACCTGACGGGAGTCTTCATCACCTTCCTCCAGTTAGTGGAGCTCATGTGACGCCCTGGGCGGGTCTCCCAGAGCCAGACCACTGTGTGGATTTCCAGGGAAGGGAGTTTTGACCGTTGCTGTTTCTAAAAGCTGGTTGTCATTCTCGATGACCGTGAGTTTTCATTTTTTTGTTGTTGTAATTATTTATTGGGCTTCCCTGGTGGCTCAGAGGTTAAAGCATCTGCCTCCGATGCAGGAGACCTGGGTCGGGAAGACCCCCTGGAGAAGGGCATGGCACCCCACTCCAGTATTCTTGCCTAGAGAATCCCATGGACAGAGAAGCATGGTGGGCTACAGTCCATGGGGTCGCAAAGAGTCAGACACGACTGAGCGACTTCACTTTCACTTTCACTTTCATTCATCGTGTACGAAACAAGACATCATAGCTGCCATTTGTCGTAGACCCAATATCTGGCATTTCTGCTCCAGGTCCCAGCTCTTACCTCCCCAACACAGACACAACAGGAGCAGCAAACTCCACGAGCCCTCTCGAGAGCCTGCGGTCTCGGCACACAGCCCGCACAGCATTGCCTGTGGGGTCATCAGTTTCTCCCTTAATGAGGAGTGCTGGCGCTCAGAGACCGCAGGAGGTGGCCGCGTGTCTGCCGAGAGCCGCTCGCTTGAGTGACTCAGCCTTTCTTCGCTGAAGGCACGTCCTAACCTTGCTTTTCGTTCCAGGCGGCAGAGATGCTCCTTTTTGGGAAGAAGTTAACGGCCCAGGAAGCATGTGCCCAGGGACTCGTTACCGAAGTTTTTCCTGACAGCACTTTTCAGAAAGAAGTCTGGGCCCGGCTGAAAGCATATTCAAAGCTCCCCCCAAATGTTAGTATTCGGGGCTTTTTCGTTTGTTTTACTTGCAAGAACCGTTTGCCTCAAATAGGCAATTTAAAAAAAACAAAACGCCTTCGCTTGTTCTGAGCACATGTAAATCTGATATTAAAAGTAACCATAATAACGTTAGAAATACTGACTTTTAACGAAACTTACCAAATGGCCGTTCCACTTCTGGGCTGTGGAGACAGGGGCAGCTCTTCCTGGGCATGACTTTGAGGAGGCTGATCGGCCACCCCTGCTGGGACTTGTAGCCTCAAACCCAGGTGAGCAGACGGATAGGCGAGCTCCACGGGGACGCGTGCACTTCGGCACGTGCCTGCCGGTGAGCGACTCGCATATCCTCGTTGCTCAGAATGCAGTCCTAGAGCCAGACGTGTGCGGTCACAGGCCCGCCCCCCACCTGCCAAGGTGACGTGCGCACACACGAACGTTCGAGAAGCCCTGTCTTCCTTATAAGGTGCCACAGGATCAAAGGAACAACAGAGCCACACGATCATCAGAGTTCTAGAATGATCCTAACTCCTCTTAGAATACCTCTTCAGCTAACGGTTGGTTTTGACTTTTCAGGCCATGAGAATTTCCAAGCAGATCATCAGAAACAGGGAGAAAGAAAAGTTGCGCGCGGTCAACGCGGAGGAAAGCAGCGTGCTGAGGGAGCGGTGGCTCTCGGACGAGTGCGTGAACGCCGTCGCGAGCTTCCTGTCCAGAAAGGCGAAGCTCTGACGGCCGCGCGGCAGCCGGGCGCCTCCGGGAGCGTGTGCCGCCCTCCCGCTTGTCAGCCCCGAGCCGAGTAAAGCCGCCGTGCCTTCTTTCAGTGCTTAAATACCAGTTGCTGTGATTGTATTGTGCTGCAGCCTTGATGGAAAACAAACGATGTCAGACGCGCTTGGGGAACTTCGGGGGGCCCTTGGCCGGGGGCAGCCTCAGCTCTCGCGACATGAACGGCTGCTGCCAGGCGCACTGGAACAGGCTGCCCGGCGCCCTGCTCCGGAACGCGCTCACCGCCTTGCAGGCCGAGGCCACGTGTTTGAAAACCACCACGGCGCTCTGCCGTCCACACAGGGTCACCGACTCGATCGGCCCGAACACCGACAACCTCTGCGTGACCGAGGCAAGGTCTTCGGTGGGTCGCATGTTCTTTTTCAGCCACCTGACAGGGAGGAATGAACAGAAAGGAGCAGGACTATCAGAGGGTCAGTTAGAATCTTAGTTTCGTTCCACCCCTATCATCTGCCGAAAAGACGTGGAGAATTAGACCGTTTCCCAGGAACGTGATATTCCGCATCAGTGGTCATTTCCTCATGTATTGTCCCGTCTTCATTCTCATTTAAGATGGTCCCTTATGAAAAACACATCTGAAAGCTGCCTTCACTGTCCTTGGAATCTAATAAAAGCACAACTTAGGGCGCACAGTAAAATTGGTGCAGAGTGGGAAAATGTATAGCTGTGCGCGCTTACGGGAAAAGGAATCCGGCGGACTAGAAATGAAGTCTCGGCTCTGCCACTCAGGGTTGCACCCCGGGTCCCTGGCCGTGTTGTTGGGGCGGGCTGGTGCTTCCTGACCCGTGCAGCGTAAAAGCCCTGCAGCTCAGTGGCTGGGTCTCTGGAATCCCACTCCAGCCCAGCCAGGTCTCCGCTCCCCGACCTGGAACGCGGCAGCCCACAGGGGTCCCACATGCCTGCTCCGTCTCTGAGCACGCCTACAGACGCTGGGTGCGGCGGAGGGTGAAAAGGCGGCTCATGTGTTTTATGCAGAGCAGAGCTTGTTTTCACACTCAACCACATACACCAGAGACAACGTCAAGTCATTTTTTAGCTAAGGCGTCAGGGGTTCATGGTCATCCTGTAACATCTCTATCTCTAAACAGGCCCACCCGGGACAAAGCCAGCCACCTACCTGACGACTATAGTCGCCGTCGGAGGCTCCTTTGTGCTTTTACTCCACAGGCGGCATTTCTTCCACCCTTGATTGGCGCTGTTGTTTTGCTTCCTTCTCCACAGGGGCATACTGCTTGGTTTGGGGGTCAGATTAATCTCTCTTGGAAGTTGATGTCTTTCCAAGATCCTTTCTAAGCCAGAGAATTCCGAGTTCTCACCTAGTAATAGAATAAATTAGTGTTAATCGCTCCGCCGTCTCCAACTCTGCGACCCCCCCCTCCCTGCCCCCCACCGTGGACTGTAGCCCACCAGGCTCCTCCGTCCGTGGAATTCTCCAGGCAAGAATACAGGAGTGGGTTGCCAGTCCCTTCTCCAGGGGATCTCCTCAGTCCCGGGATTGAGCCCAGGTTTCCTGCACTACAGGCAGATTTTTTTTTTTTTTTTGCCAGTAAACAACTTTGTCTTTTATTTGCCCGAGGCCAACTGTGGCAGGCACTGAGGCCCTAAGACTTCCAGAAGGGGGCGGGGGCGGGGTGGGGACCCATCCTGCCTGCTCCATCCTGCTTCCTGCAGGAGATGCGAGAACAAATAAGTGTACCCTCGAGCCAGCAAGCATCTCCATTTTGTGTCAGTCAGTCAGTCGTGTCCGACTCTGCGACACCGTGGACTGTAGCCCGCCAGGCTCCTCTGTCCAAGGGCTTCTTCAGGCAAGAGTACTGGAGTGGGTTGCCATTTCCTTCTCCAGCCAGCAGACTCCACCATGTGAGCCCCCGGGGAAGCCTGGTGCCCCGAGCATTAGAGTAACTCGGTGTTCCTTCCCATCTCGGCTTGCGAAGAGGCACGTGGCTTTGGTTTGAGAACTGCTGTTCACGCCATTTAGTTGCTACTTAGCTCTGCCATTTCTTCATTCCAAAAATACCAGTGAGCAGCATTTAGACCTTGGCCTGGGCCTGGACGTCTGAGAGACGCCCAGCAAGCAGAGAGGGACGGACTGCACAGGGCAGGCACTGAGGGTCTCTGCTGTGAGCTGTCTGTGATTCTCAAAGGGCAAGTGCTTCAGTGATAGCAACCACACACTGCCCTGACGGCACACGCGCTGCTTCACACGGATGGCCCCTAATCAGATCACCCGTCAGCCGTGAGACGGAACTTGTGTCAGAACGTGTTCCAGGACACCGCGTCCTTCCTTCATCAAAACCATCTCTCCCCCCGCAAAAAAAAGAGGGAGAGAGAAGCGAAGTCAGTTAAAATGCACGTCATTTACTGACAGAGCTGAGTTATCTTGCAGGGCAGGCTTTTTATCTCTTTGCCAACTGGTAACACGTTGGAAGCAAAAGCCAGTTTGCAGGCCGTGCGCCGAGCATCTCTGCAACCCATTCAGGTGCGTCCAGAAGAAGCTGTCACACAGCTGCTGCGGGAAGAGGAGCTGAGCCTCAAGAGATTCAGGGCGGCCCTGCATCAGGCTCGGAATTAGATCAGAGCTCATCCAGCCCCCGTTATTCCACCGGCTGGATCCCTGAAGGTCCTTCCCGGGCAGTAATTGGTAGAGACCTCCAGGAACATTGTCTCATGCAGACTAAGTGAACTAAATGGTATAATGACAGTGATCAGCTTCATCCTTAGAGGCCAGAAAGTCACACCAAGTGACTCGAGCAGGCCTGAGCATGGGGCTCCCGCCTGCGGGCGAAGGCCAGGGTTCTCGCGGCGGTTCCTGAGCCCCATGACCACACAGCTGGGCCACCCAGCCTCCCTCAGGCTCCCCCCACCCAACAGCAAGAGCGTGGGGTTTGCTTGTCAGGATTTCAAATATATTGATAATTCAGGGGACCGCAGCCTACATGGCAGGAACACTACCAACTGCTAAAGGTGTGTCAATGCCTATTTGTGTCTACACTGGGAGGCTAGGAAACAACATATAACTGGAATATCACTGAGAAATCAAAACCCACTTCTCCAACCTCACATACACGCTCACTGCATTTTCAATTTTAAAACAATTTTAATTACAAAAAGATGCATGGAAAGACTTCCATTAAAACAAAATTAAACAACTTAAATATAGTGAGTAAAAGTCGCTCAGTCATGTCCGACTCTTTGCAACCCCATGGACTGTAGCCGGCAGGCTCCTCTGTCCATTGGATTCTCCAGGCCACAATACTGGAGTGGGTAGCCTTTCCCTTCTCCAGGGGATCTTTCCAACCCAGGGATGGAACCCAGGTCTCCCGAGTCGCAGGCAGATTCTGTACTGTCTGAGCCACCAGGGAAGCAGTATGCTGCTGCTGCTGCCAAGTCACTTCAGTCGTGTCCGACTCTCTGCGACCCCATAGATGGCAGCCCACCAGGCTCCGCCGCCCCTGGGATCCTCCAGGCAAGAACACTGGAGTGGGTTGCCATTTCCTTCTCCAATGCGTGAAAGTGAAGTCGCTCAGTCGTGCCCGACTCTTCGCGACCCCATGGACTGCAGCCCACCAGGCTCCTCCGCCCATGGGAGTCTCCAGGCAGGAGAGCTGGAGTGGGCCGCCGTCGCCTTCTCCAGGGAAGCGGTGCACACAGGGCAGGAAAGTAATGACCTTCAGAGCCAGGAGGACAGCAGGGGGCGCTCGCGGCCCCGGGTCCACAGCGGGGCCCAGCCGGAGGGAGAAGGCCCGGCCCCGCCTCCGCTCCCGGCTCGTTCTCTCCTTTGGTTTCCCTCCCAGCTTCCTTTACCTTCCGTGGAAGCGTTCCCCTGTCCTCGCCACGTGGTGACTTCCTTGCGGTTTGCTGATTTGCACTTCTCCGTGCAAACCGAATAAACCCATCTTTGCTGGAGAGACACTGGGCGGGCCTTTCAGTTCAAAGTCAACAACAGTCGAAGGAACCTCTTCCTTCCCCTCATCGCTGTCCTGCCACCATCCCAAATTTGCTGTGTCTCCTAGAACCCTTTTCTAAACAGCCATGTACATATTTCCATCTATGAATTTGCAGTCTTCTTTTGGCAAAAATGGAATCATTGTTATTAAAACTCTGCAGTGTGTTTTGTAGATATGTTAGTATCGACTGTCTTTTTAACAGTATTTCACAGTATGAATGGGGCTGTTTAACCATCCTGTTGTTGAATGATAATAGGCTTTTTAGAACTTTTCACCTTTATAAACAGCGTTTCAACACACACCTGTGTTCTTGCATCTGTGTGCAGGGTGGGCCAGGATTTCTCTAGGACACTAAGCAGAAGAGGAATTGCTAAGTTGAAGGACATGCACGTCTAACAGGATGTTAAAATGCGGATTTTCCTGTTGGCTCAGTTTCGTTCTAAGCCCACAAGGTCTGAAAAGCATCCAGTGGTGCCAGATACCCAACTATGAACAGCAAACTTATCTATGGAAGAAAAAGCTAAGCATTCTTTCGGGCACGTGAGGATTTCTTTAGGCAGGGGTGCTGTAGTGCTGGGAACTGGAGCGTCTCCTAAGCCCCGGTATCCCCGGAGGTGGCCTCACTCGGAAATAACCTGCAGATGTAGTTAAGATGAGGTCATACTGGAGCAATGTGTGTGCCAAGTCACTCAGTCGAGTACCGCTCTGTTCAACCCCGTGGACTGTAGCCCACCAGGCTCCTCTGTCCACGGGGATTCTGCAGGCAAGAATCCTGGAGCGGGTTGCCATTTCCCACTCGAGGGGTTGAACCCGAGTCTCTTGCGTCCCCTGGATTGGAAGGCAGGTCCTTTACCACTAGCACCACCCAGGAAGCCCTCTTCTGGAGCAGAGCAGGTTCTTAATCCAGTATAGTGCTCCTCGTAGGAAGACAGACGCTCACACGGAGAAGACGAATGTCACAAGTGCAGACGCTCCTGTGATGACGGAGGCAGAGAGTCGAGTGATGTATCTGTAAATCGAGGAGCACCAAGGATTCCCAGCAAACTTGAGACCAGGAAGAGGCAAGAAGGGATCCTCTCCCAGCCGCTTCAGAGCCTGCTGACGCTCTGGCTCTGGACTTCTGGCCTCCAGGCCATGAGACCATACATTTGTTGCTTTAACCCCCAGTCTGTGGGTCTACATTCTGGCAGTCCCAGGACACTCTGCTTACTCTTGACTGAGTTCAATTCATTCAGTAAGCCAGCAACATACATTTTAAACTTTGACAAAGACTTTCAGATTACCTTCGAAAAAGCCTGAAGCAATGAACATACCATCAATTGTGAGGGTATTAATTTCCCCACGTTTATCATTATTGATCTTACAAAATTTGACCCCTCTGATGGCTTAAAAATATCTCCTCAATTTATCTTTTTAAAAATATTTCTTTCTTTCTTTGGCTGCACTAAGTCTCAGCTGCAGCATGGAAGAGCTTGCATCTTTGTCGCTGCAAGCGGGATCTCTTTATCTGCAGCCTGCAAAATCTCAGCTGTGGCACGTGGGATCGAGTTCCCGGACCAAGGGCTGAACCCGGGCCCCCCCGCACTGGGAGCTTGGAGTCTTAGCCACAAGACCACAGGGAAAAATCCCCTCCGTGGTTTTCTGTTACTTCCTTGATTGTCAGAGTGTTTGCACACCTCTCATGTCTACTGGTGGTTTGTATTTCATCTTGTGAATTGCCAGTGTATGATGTCTGTCTATTCTATGAGGCGCTTACACTTTTCTTGATTGTTATGTAATCTTTAATATAACCTGGATCTTGGGATTGATTCACAATACTGTAGGTTCAGGGATTAGGGATTAATTAAAAGAAAAAATGCAGGAGACCCAGGTTTGATTCCTGGCTTGGGAAGATCCCCTGGAGAAGGAAATGGCAACCCACTCCAATACTCTTGCCTGGAGAATCCCACGGACAGAGGAGCCTGGCAGGCTTCTGTCCACGGGGTCGCAAGAGTCGGACATGACTTAGCAACTAAGCCACCACCACCAGAAGACGAATCGCCAGATGAGCCATCGTGTTCTCAAGTCATCACCCCGATACCCGCCTTCCTACCCGGACATGTGTCTTCATCAGTGTGGCAGCTGCCACTTCACTGCCTAAGCCCCCGGGGGCCAGCGGCTACCATCCACCTCTGCCCTTCACCTGAGCTCAAACAACATGGGAGGCAGGCTCCAGCCAGCTCTGCAAATCAGTCCAGTTATCACCCTCCCCGACTGACCGGGGAGGGGCAGCCACTCCACACTGCAAAGGCTGTAAGGCCTGGGGGAAAACAGCGCTCCTCCAGGGTGGTGCGAGCCTGGAAAAAGAAAGAAGGAGGCGAGGAAGCAGAGCCGAGTAGACTTCAAAGCCTGACCTTTAACTGGGAAGTTATCCCACCAAGCTTAAAACCAGACCTAGGAATGAACTTGTACGTTCACTGGTATTTGTCAGTTAGGCCCCTTCCCGTTTTTCCAGATTCACAAAAGAGCAGGAGGCGGCGCTGGGAAAGGCAGTGTGTAGCTGGACCGCGCGGGAGCTCTGAGCACGTGGCCCCACAGCATGAAGGACGGGTGCGGTCGAGGTCTCAGGCAGGAGCCACACCTGCTCTGCAGGACTAGCTTCTCACTCGTGACCAGAGGGGCTTCCCAGTGGCATTAGTGGTAGAGAACCCGCCTGCAACGCGGGAGATGGTTCCATCCCCAGGTCGGGAAGGTCCCCTGCAGGAGGGCACGGCAACCCACTCCAGCATTCTTGCTGGAGAATCCCACGGACAGAGGAGCCTGGCGGGCTATGTCCATAGGGTTGCAAAGAGTCGGACGTGACTGAAGCGGCTTAGCACACACTCACGCGTGACTACAGAAGGGGCGTGGGTGCCACGATAAACTGAGGCTTCCTAAAGAGCTGGCGCCTGCCCTCGGCCCACGTACATTTTTTCTTGTCCTCCTCACTCTTGCAGGAGTGGAGCAGCTCCATCAGATGATTGGGAAGCAGCTTGTGAAGGTTGGACAGAGTCTCAAAGGTGTGACGGAGAGCCTCCGGGTGGCTGTAGTCTTTCGGGGTCTTAGGCTTCTCGAGGAGCGGGAGTTTCAGCTCCACTTGGCCGTTCCTGGCTGTCCCCATGATGAGCCTCGGAGTTACGGAGAAGAGCGGAAGGGGAGCGGAGGCGGGGAGGCCCTGGCAGCCGCTGGCTCCAGGCTCGCCGTCATCTCCCGGGAGGCGCCAGGGGCCCGCTTTCCTGCCCTCCAGCTGCTGAGCGTTCTGAGGGTCACAATGGCCCAGAGCTCGGCCTGGAACCCTGAGTACGCACCTCGCATCTTCCGCCAGAGGAAGTTCGCCTTTCACAAATACCCCGGGTCTGACGCGGATTTTAGGCAGAAAGCTGTTTCCTGTCCAGACACGGACGGTACCTAAGGCAGGCAGGGTGCTTTCCTACAGGAGGGGAACCCAGTGTGCGCGCATCAGTGGTGCGTTCCCATCCGGCCCCCAGGGGAAGCCGAGCACCTTGTGTGAATCTAATTAAGGCTCTGCAGACCTGCCTGGCCCCGGGGAGTGTGGCCACAGCAGCGAGGTCTCCAAGCAGAACCAGGGAAAGCGCGTCATCACCCACAGCTGAGGACATGTCCAGATTAACCCAGGTAAGAAGCTTAGCTGCTGCTTATTTTCTGAGACTAATTCTTTCTCTATTAACCTAGACTAACACGAGGAGACAAAAGGAAACAAACAAAAGATGCTCAGCTCCGGCTTTACTAGAGAAGCCGTTCATCGTCGTCCAAAAGCAGACGGAGGACGAAGCAGGCAAGCGAGGCCCTGCGGGTGGCACAGAGCGCTGCACTCGGTGGCTTGCCTTGGCCTCTCGACAGATGGAAAAGAATCTCAGAACAGAATGCATACGTGTGCGTGTGTATGTGTGATGTGTGTATAACCGAATCGCCTTGATGTACACGTAGGCTCCTCTGCCCATGGGATCCTCCAGGCAAGAATACTGGAGTGGGTTGCCTTGCCCTCCTCCAGGGGATCTTCCCAACCCAGGGATGGGACCCAAATCTCTTACGCCTTCTGCAGGTTCTTTGCCACCAGTGCCATCTGGGAAGCCCTTTAAAACTAATACCACACTGCAAATTACCTACACTTCAATAGAAATAAATAAAGAAATAAAATAACAAAAGCAGACATACTAAATGATCTTAAACCACCACACCTGAAAGCACAACCCCCAAGAAAGACAGGAGTTGCCAAGAACTACTCCCAGAAACTGGGCCGAAATGCAAACAGTGAAATCTATTATAGGTGATCCTGGCCAGGCTCCAGCTGAGCCAGGCTCACCATAGTTGGTCTATTCCATGAACTGGCTGGACACTGCCAAATGGTCAGAAACAGGGAAAGCCATGGCAAAAACTGGGCTTCCTGCATGGCTTTGAGGGTAAAGCATCTGCCCGCAATGCGGGAGACCTGGGTTCGATCCCCGGGTCAGGAAGATCCCCTGGAGAAGAAGATGGCAGCCCACTCCAGTACTCTTGCCTGGAAAATTCCACGGATGGGGGAGCCTGGTAGGCTATATATAGTCCATGGTTTCGAAAAGAGTTGGACACAACTCAGCAACTTCACTTCAACTTCACATGGTGAAAGCTACGAGTGTTTGTAAGTTTTTGTTTGTTTTTCTCCCCCTACTTTTTGGTGGCGCTGCGCAGCATGGGGGATCTTCGTTCCCCGAACAGGTACAGAGCCATGCCTCCTGCATTGAAAGTGCAGCACTTTAACCACTGGACTGCTAAGGGGAGTCCCTGAGGGCCAGCTTTCTATCAAACTTCAAAACCCTTGGCCAGGACTCTATGAAAGTCATGATGGTATCACGGTCCCCGGCACAGGAGACACAAAATTCCACTTCTGAATTTTCAACTTGCAAATTTAAAAACTACAACTTTAAAAAGTAAACAGAAAGATGCATTTTAAATACAAATACATTTTAAATAGGTATAGAACTAACCAGAACCCCTGGAATAGAGTGTGAGTCTCATAATTTCACGGGTGCTTCTGGAGAGAGAAAGGAATTGGTGGAGGGGGAGGGTAGAATATTCTGGAAGCCAGAAGTTTCTCTCTTCCAAGCAGATGTGACTGGGTTACTCTAAATCCTCTTTCACATAAATAGGGAAGAACAAACCATGTTTTAAGCCATTGAAAGGCCAAGGAAGGGAATCTATTAAAATTTATTTTTTCCAGTTCATATAAATTGACCTCTATATTCTTTTTATATTTTTTAATCGAAGTATAGTTGATTTATAATTTCTGCTGTACAGTGACTCAGTTATACATATACACACATTCTTTTTCATATTCTTTTCCATTATGGTTTATCACAGGATGTTGAATATAGTTCCCTACGCTATACAATAGGACTTTGTTTCTCCATCTGTATATGATAGCTCACATCTGCTAACCCCAAACTCCAATCCATTCCTCCTTTACTCCCCTCTCCCTTGGCAACCACAAGCCTGTTCTTTATTTGACCCACATATTCTTTTTAACGTTTTATTTAGTATTCGGGTATAGCTGATTAACAAATAATATTGTGATAGCTTCAGGTGGACAGCAAAGGGACTCAGCCCTGCACACACACGGTATCTGTTCTCCCCCAAAGCCCGCCTCCCACCCAGGCTGCCGCGTCACGTGGAGCAGAGCTCCGTGTGCTGTGCGGCAGGCCCTTGCTGGTTACCCATTGTATTTTTAAGACAGTGCCTGTTTTTGGCTCTGCCGGGCTTGGTTGCGGCATGCAGGCCTCTCTCGTTGCGGCACGCGGGCTCAGTAGTGGTGGCACGTGAGCTTAGTGGCCCTGTGGCATGCGGGATCTTAGTTCCCCGACCAGGGATCGCGCCCACATCCCCTGAGCATCAAGGTAGACGCTTAACCCCTGGACCTCGAGGGAAGTCCCGTCCATTTTAAATATATGGTGTGTGCGTGTCGATCTCAGACTCCCTAACTATCCCTTCCCACCTCCATCCCCCCCACGCCACCCCCACCCCGCAACCATCAGCTGGCTCTCGAAGTCTGCAAGTTGATCTATATATTCTTACTCTTTGCTCTAAATAACAGCTGCTGGAATCTTTCCAGCAATCTGAAGTTTACTGACCTTGGCTGAAATCAGGAGGCCACGATGATTACCTTTTCTTTTTAAATAAACTCGGAGGAATAACTGTTTTCTGCCACAGGTTCGTCTTCTTCAAGGAGCTAGATTTCGTCCCTTAGCTCTGATGACGGTGCGGCGGCAAGAACACTGTTTGGGGTGGGCGTGAGCAGTCTTCACGGGGCAGGTGGGGTGCCAAGCCCAGCTATGACCTTCAGCTGGGCGACCTTTACTGGGGCCAAACTGCTCTCAGCCTGCGGCGCTGATGAGGACACCCACCCCTCCCCTGTGAGCCTTGTTCGGAAGCCCTCTTACAATTCTGCTCTTCAGTGACCGGTACACTTACCTTTCAAAACCGAACCTGGGGTTGAGTATTATCTTCTCCCAAGAAAGGATCAGGAAGACCTCCCCTCAGCCTGCCCCTGCTCCTCCGGTCACTGTGATGCCCTGAGTTGCCCTGACGGGCTGGCAGCCCCCGGGGCGCGCGTGTTATCAGCGCGATTGCTCCCACAGCAGAGCTGGGGCAGGACTGGGCGCTGGTCTTCCGGGAAGGCTGGTCTCTCAGTCTTGACTTCCAGGGAACCGGCAATTCC
This sequence comes from Cephalophus harveyi, assembly GCA_006410635.1. Taxonomy (NCBI): domain Eukaryota; kingdom Metazoa; phylum Chordata; class Mammalia; order Artiodactyla; family Bovidae; genus Cephalophus; species Cephalophus harveyi. Next base: position 54,131 of record SJYT01069985.1, on the reverse strand, counting down.
TTTCTTTGTCGTTGTTCCCACAGAGGACTGCCATGTCTCCCGAGCTCCTCCCGCTCCCCCTCTTCCACGGCGGGTGTGACAAGCTCAGCTGGCTTCCCGAGGGCAAGGTGTTCAGTAACGTCCAGAGAGAGAGGATCATCTCCAGGTTCCTGAAGGAGAGCGTGCTAAAGAGAGTGTTCCGCTCCAAGCAACTGAGGTGGGAAGGCCCCAGCTACCAGAAGGCGGATCCAAGCCACAGCTTTCCTGCCAGCAGGAAGTAAGTGCTGTGCTAAGTTGCTCACTGTGTCCAACTGTTTGCGACCCCAGGGACTGTAGCCCACCGGGCTCTATGGGTTTCTCCAGGCAAGAACACTGGAGTGGGCTGCCATTTCCTCCTCCAGGGGATCTTCCCGACCCAGGGACTGAATCCGTATCTCTTAGGTCTCCTGCACTGGCAGGCGGGTTCTTCACTGCTGATGCCACCCAGAGAGTAAGTTCTGATCCCCAAACCCAAACCAAAATCCAAAGTGAGTGGGGGATATAAAGCTAAGAAAACCCAGCTACGGAGAACAGGCATCTGGAGGACAGGGAGACATATAAAGCAACTCAAACAGCAGAAATCAAATCTTGCAGAAAATCAGAATAAAGGTGGAAACATGATTGAGAACTGGATCAAAAGTGTGAGCTGCAACAGAGACAGGTGTGGAACGTACGGATGTCTGTGCGTATCTTACATTTGGAAAGAGATTCATGCACGCGTCTATCACACACCTTCTAGGAACAGATTTTAAACAAGATTTCTTACAACAAAACTGGGGCCTTCCAAATAAGGAAGGAAAGTGTTAAAGCTTAATTTTTAAAACACACAACTTCTAACTAAAAGTAACTCCATGAATATTTCTTAGAGCAGAATTATACAAATACAAGGAAGTTAGGCTATTTAAGGTAAATCTCACAAAAATGGAGTCCTAAATTGGAGAGAAATATAATTGGCCCTGACTGAAAGATAAAGCAGAAGCTCGAAAACGGGGAGGCAGGTGGGGGGTGGGGTAGGGAAACCGAGTTACCTGGACATACTAAATGCAAGCTGCCCGTAATTGAGTTGGAGTCTTTCCCACTGTTATTTACAGAGTCTCACTGGAGAGCAAAAATGCATGCCACTGGGACTTCTCTGGTGGTCCAGTGGTTAGGGCGCCAGGCTTCCGCTCCCAGGGGTATGGGTTCGGTCCCTGGTCAGGGACCTAAAATCCCGCATGCCATGCAGTGCGGCCAAAGAAATGCATATTAGTAATTAGAAAAGATGGTCCTGACTTTCTGAAAGCAATACCTGGGAGAATCAAGGGAGCAGGAAGGGAATGTATGGAGCCACGGAGGGTGTCGACAGAGAGGGGCGGATGCAGAGAACTGTCCCCTTCAGGAGAACGAGAAGCTAAGCACTGTTGTTCCTGACCTTGTCCATAAGCCTGGACAATGAGAAGGAATGTATGTCAGAGCGCTCTCCAAAGTATTGTCAAGGGTCCCTGTCACCTTCCCACAGCAAGAGAGCCCGAGGTGGGGAGAAGGCCCCTGGCCCACAGGGTGACTGGCCCGAGGAGCTCCCCTTCTGCCCGCCAGGACCAGCTCCGTCCTGACTGACGGAAGAGCTTGTCCAGTGCCAAGAGACAGAGGCAACCTGGTGCTGCTTCATGGGTTAATAGGGAGGAGCAGGTTGGAGTAAGGCTACCCGCAGAACCGAATCCCACAGAGGCCTGGGGCTGGCCGAGGAGGCTGGCCCAGAAGGCTGGCCCAGGACCTGAGCTGCTCTGGAAAACCCACGCCTTGACTCTCAGAGCTGGACTGGGGGCAGACCAGCCTGCAGCCGGGCTCTGCCCAGGCTCCCCGGCTGCTGCCCCGCATCCTCCACATCCACGGCTTGGCCCTTCCGCCCCTTGGGAGGCCTGGTCCCTCGCTCTCCCAGAACACCCTGCGGGGACTGTGCGGTCACTGCCGTGAACATGGGATGCTAAAAACCTTATCAACTTGGGGGAAGGGAGGCAGGGTTTTGATGCTGATGCAAAGGCTTCAAAAAGTCTCCAGAGACAGGAATAATCACCAAACAGAGAGAATAGGAGAGTTTTTAAGAATATGTCCCGTCAAGGAAAAAAAGAGAGGATCTTAGAGGATGTGCTTATCCCTGGATGCCACAGCTCAGAAGGACCTGAAGAGATTAGGAACCAGGTCAAGTTCTGAAGCTAAAGGAAAAGCAGAAACAGAAAGCAAGGATGGGGGCTGCATAAGCTACACACGTGACATGCATACACACATGTGAAACGCACACACGTGTCCACATACACACATCATTTCTGTCTTCCAGCCAGAGAACAGAAAACCCTTTCCCACTTAGATACGTTAGTCAGTGTTAGCTAGGAATATGTGGACGCCCACATGTACCCAAGTCACTAGTTTTCAAGAAACTGGAAGTTGGGAAATGTAATATTTAAGGCCAGGTTACTCATTTATAAAACAAGAATCACTAGAAGTACCACCCTCGCTGGGCTGTTGAGTATTACACTGGTTAATCTCTATGAAATGTTCAGCAGGAGGCCTGAACATAGTAACCACATCATACAGAAAAATGTCACTTTGGGGGTAATTTAACCCAAACACGTACGGACAGTCTGTTATGTCAGGCACTCTGCCAGTCAGAGAAAGGCCAGGTCTCATCTTCAAGGTGTTTAAAAGGTAGCAAGTGCGAAATTTAAATAAGTAACTCCGATGCAACAGGTGAGCAACGAACTGAAAGCAAATCCTACTACAAACCCAAATCGGGGTCGAAGGAGGGGGCGGGCTGGCGGAGCGGGACAGAGTCGCGGGCGGGTCCTTCCCCTCCCCGCCGCCCCCGGGAGGAGGCCGGCACCCCACCCCGGCCCGCCGCGTCGCCCCCGCCGGGCGGCTCCCCGGGCGCCGAGCGTCCCCGAGCGGCGTCCCTCCCGGAGGCGCCGGCGAGCGCCCCGCTCTCCGCGGCAGCTGCCGTCCGCCTGCGCTTCTGCAGCGGGTCCGTGCCGCGCCCTAAGCTGCCTCGCGGAGCCGTGACGCCTGCTGCGCCCGCAGCTCTGCCCCGAGCGGCGGCGGCCCGGGACCAGGCTCGTGGGGTGGGAACAGGCCTTGCGGCGGGCCTGAGGCGCTTGGCGGGGTCGGGGCGCGGGGGATCTGCCCTGCCCGTGCGGAGGGCGGATCCCGCTTTCCAGCGGGGCCCCGGCCTAACGCTGCAAAGCAGACCGCACGACCCCGTGTCTTAATTCCCGACGGTTCACCAGTTCGTTTTACTCTTCCGATCTGCTGGAAGCTCCCTTCTCGCTTCAGACCTTCGTTTCCGCCTTCTGTCACCCAGGTCTTCCCGCTGCCTCTTTTCTGTGCCCCCTCCCTTTGGCTGGCTGGCCTGGGTTCCCACTTAACCCGCTCTTGGGGGCCGGCCTGCCCTCAGGCCAGTCTCTCCCCTTCTAAAGCGTTTTCTTAACCTCTGGACGCTCTCTCTGCCTCACCCTCCGTGTGCTGCCCCACGCCTGTGCAGGATTCCCAGGAAACCGAGGAGCAAGATGGGCAGAAAAGCCGGTGAGAGCGGCGGCGCCGGCCCGGGCGCGGCCGTCCCCTGGGAGGTAGGTGCCGCGGAGCGCGCGGGGGCGCAGCACCCCTCCCCACCCACCCGCCGCGTGCCCCGCGGGCCCCGCTTGAGGCAAACGGAGCAGTGCTGAGTCCGGAACCCTGGAGACCTAGGGAACGCCCCTCTCTCTCCCCTCGAGGACCACGGCTGTGCTCTGGGCATGTGGCCTATTCTAAGACCACGACACCACCCACGGGTGAGCCGCAGAGGTGGGCGCCCGGGAGCTGAGCAGCGCTGAGGGCTCGTTCCTATCCCTGGGCATCGATCGGCCAAGAAGATACGACCCCTGCGGTGGACAACTGCCTCTGGGTGGATGCTCTTGGTGGCTGTGGCTTTTCTAGCAGTCCGCAGGGACCGATTCTGACAGCCATGCGCTACGCGGGATCTCCCCGACCACACTGCTAACACCGCTAGGTCTGACTCCTCTTTGCACTCGGGGGAGGGCTGTCTCTTATACACATCTTTGTGTTAGTGTCGGTGCGCAGCTCAGGGAGGTTCAGTCATACATGTATCCACGCGTTTTCAATTTCTTTTCCCGTTTATCTTATTACAGAGTACTGCGTAGACTGCCCTGAACATTTTCATGTCCTTTAACAAAGGACAAGTTAACCAGCTTCTCTGCAAATCTCCAAACATTTCTGATTGCAATGGGATTTCATGAAACATGCCACCTTGATTCCTCGACAGCGCTCACCTGTTTAATATCCTTACGTTATCCTTAATATCCTTGTTTTCTGTGAAAAATATTGGCAAGGCAGGTGGATATCAAGTAGGAGGGCCCACTTCCCACCTGTGGGGAGTTTACAATGTGGCAGATGTCGTGGGCGACGGCCTTCCTTACCTGGTGACTTCGCTTCCTCTTACGCCGGGATCTCGGTGGGGCAGTTTCGTTTGCTGCCCTTTATCATGTTACTGTAGGGCTGTTCCTCTCATGGGTTGTTTTGCACCTTAGGGAACCGGGATGACAGAGCAGAGAGAAGCCTGAGACTCTGTCAGGAGGCTCTAAAAATACAAGTGTCTGGCCTCATCCTACTTAATCAGCATCTGTGTTTTTCAAGTTTTTCTTTTTAATTGCATGTGTTTACTTTTTTTTTTTTTTTGGCCGTGCTGGGTCTTCCTTGCCGCGCGTGGGCTTGCTCTGGCTGCGGGGCCTGCCCTGGTTGCGGTGTGCGGGCGTCTCGCTCTGGTGGCTTCTCTGGTTGCGGACCGCCAGCCCTATTGTGGCCATGGGCCCGGGAGTTGCAGCTTGCGGGCTCTAGGGCTCGGGCTCAGCTGTGGCGCTCAGGCTTGGCTGCTCCGCAGCCTGTGGAACCTTCCCCAGCCAAAGACCAAACTGGTGCCCCGTGCCTTGGCAGGCAGATTCTTACCCACTAGACCACCAGGGAAGCCCTCAACTGTTATTTTTGAAGAGCACCCCTGGTGATTCTCATGCAGAAACTAGATCGAAAGCATGTTCTCTCAAGGAACAAACAATTTTATTAACTTTTTTTTTTGTAAATAAAAGCCTCTAGGAAAAGATAAACCAAGGCCCACCTTCCAAAGGCCAGCTCTCCTTCCTGCCAGGAGGTAACTTCCTGGTGGATCAGTTAAATTCTCATCCTGTATTTAAGCTAGCTTGTCCCTCTTTCTCCTTAGTGCAGTGACGATGACCTAATACTACCTAGCATTTCATTGGTGTGAATGTTGCTCAAAGTTACAAAGGGTTTTCTCATTTGAGGTAACAAAGCTGCTGAGTTCATCCCTCAAACGTTACTTTTGAAAGATTCACTTCTTTCCTTGGTTTGGCCGTCCTCGGTCTCGGTCGCTGCCTGCAGGCTTTGTCTGGCTGGGGCGAGTGGCGCTGCTCTCCTCGCCGGGCTGTGGCCCCGTGCCGCAGAGCCGGGCTCTGGGCGTGCAGCTGCCGCGGTTCCAGTGTGCAGGCTCCGGGGCACAGGCTCAGCAGTTGAGCTGCGGGGGCTTAGCTGCTCCGTGTGGGATCTTCCAGTATCAGGGTTTGAACCCATGTCTCCTGCATTAGCGGGCAGATTCTTCACCACTGAGCCATCAGGGAAGCCCTCAAATATTAGTTTTTTTTTAAAGTAAACTGCCCACCTCTTCACCTTCTCTTTTCTAGGATGAGTTGCTCCAACCCTCTCCTGCACACACCCAGGCCCTTCCCCATAGCGGTCAGCGCAGTGTCTGGAACGTCGGCCCTCAGTACTGCACCTTTCCGTATTCATGTCTTGCCTTAAAAAACAAAAAAACACGTTCCTGCATGTTTCTCAACATCTGGAGTCTGGAATGAGATGCGGGCTGGTCAGTGTTGAGTATGTGAGGGTCAGAGAATTTTGTTCTGTTGATGGAAAGACTTTCATAGACTCTCAGATCTGGTACTCAGATACATAAAATCTAGTGAATGAGCCATCATGTGCCCAGGACACACCGACCTGGACACTTTATCATATTTTTAAAATCAGTTTTGAAATGAAGCCATCAATTCTTGTAAAAGCCTTTCCATTTCCTGAGGTCTTATCCAGCTGATAATAGTTGAAGGCGAATGTTTCCCGCTCCTCAGAAATGCTGAGTGTCCATATGGGGTGGAGGTGGGGGTCATAGAACTTGGTGCCTTTTGTCATATTTTACCCAAAAGACCTATAAAATCATGTACTTTGGCTTGTAAAATTTTCTTACATTAAGTTTATCCTGAAACAAATATTGTTTTAGAACTTGTCTCGCTGGAATTTGGATGCAGAAGTGCTTGTTCCTGAAAGTAAAAGCCCCCCGCCTGGGAGGGACGGCGCCGCAGGTGGTAAGAGATCCCAGATGTGTCTGCTCATGTTTATAAATATACGGAAACTTACATCCCTATTTGTAACAGGAACAACCACTCATGTTAAAGGGGGCTTGTTTTGAGTATCACCAATTTTATGTAACTATTAATTGTCATTTTTTCCCCGTACATATTCTTTCAGGCAAAATTAACAAGGTAAGGATAAATATTTGGTTTTAAATAATTCACAGCACATTAACATGACATTGTATGTTCCTTAAAGAAAGTTTCTTTCCTCTAAGTTAAACTTTAAATTTTATTTCTATGGAGTTCTTCAAACAAGTCAGTGCTTTCGCTTACTGTTTGACAAAGCTGCAAATAGGTCATTAAGTGAATATCTTATTATATCGCATTTTTCAATATAACAATATTATAAATGGAAATTAACATTGTAATGAATACAATATGTTCTAGTCACTGCCAAAAGGGAGGTGGTCTCAGCTCTTAAGATGCCTTAAGGCAGTTGAAACGGTTGTATTTTGAAGTAGTGAAAGAATTAGTCTTTCATCTGATTTTATTGATCAAAATGTAAAACAGCTAACTGTTAATAAAATAAAGTGAAAGGGAAGTCACTCAGTCTTGTCCGACTCTTTGCAACCCCATGGACTATAGCCTACCAGGCTCCTCTGTCCATGGGATTTTCCAGGCAATAGTACTGGAGTGGATAGCCATTTCCTTCTCCAGGGGATCTTCCCAACCCAGGGATCGAACCCGGGCCTCCCACATTGTAGAGAGATGCTTTACCGTCTGAGCCACCAGGGAAGTCCAGCTGGTTCCACTGGGGATCAAACCCAGGACCTTCTGCACGTAACACAGATGTGCTAACCACTACACTATGGAACCATCAGCTGTTAATAAAAGACAATTTTAATGATAGTCAAGTCTTACTAGTTAACAATGTTTAGTTGATCTTTATAAATGGATTATACTATTCCTACTGAGGTCAGTACAGACCAATATGTATATGAGGGCAGATTATCAGGTTCTAGCATATATTGCTTGGTTAGAACAAGAACTGTACATTCTTAGAACCAGAGTCGGGAGTAGAGATGCCAGGTGTTTAAATGTCTTCTGCCGCTTTATAGAACCACCTGGAAACGCCAGCAGAGCAGCTCCTCCTGGAGGTCTCTTTCTCAGAGTTCGTGCCCCGGAGAACACAGGTGCGGTTCTATCCATCACGCTCTGGAAGTATTTTATTATTTTTAAGAAGGCATGCCGGTACTAAAACGCCCGTGGTTTTTCTCTTCTTAGAATAGTAAACAAGGGCTCTTCCAGCTGTGGAGTTACCCTCTGAGTGAAGCAAGCAGCATGGAGCTCAGGTGAGCGAGGGTTTCTGACTGCCAGCCCCTAGCTCAGTGAGATAAAGATAGCTGCAGACGACTCGCTCCTCAGTTGAAGCAGGAGGCCAGAAAACAGAGCCGAAAGGACTGCCCGCAAGCCCCGGCCGCCCTGAGAAAGGCAGCGGGTGCGGAAGCCGGGAGGGGCTGGGCTTCCGGCCAAAGCGCAGGAGCCCGGCGGGAGGCGCGGCTCCGGCGCCGGGGGCTTTCCTCCCGTCCCGGCGGGAGGCGGGATTCAGGCGCCGGCGGGGGTTCCTCCCGTCCCGGCGAGAGGCGGGATTCAGGCGCCGGGGGGTTTCCTCTCGTCCCGGCGAGAGGCGGGATTCAGGCGCCGGCGGGGTTTCCTCTCGTCCCGGCGGGAGGCGCCGGGGGTTTCCTCCGCGTTGGCCCCGAAGGCGCGCGGCAGCCCCGTCTGCGAGCTCTGCGGGCGCCGGGGCTGTTTCGTGGGTGAGGACGGGCCAGGAGCCCCGCGACGGGAGGCTGGGCCGGGCTGTGGGAGCCCGGCTCGCGCCCGCAGCCCCCTTGCTCCCCTCAGACCCTCTGTGGGTCCGAATCTTCCGCTTCGGTTCTGGTTCTTCGGGGTGCGCGAGCCCAGCGGGAAGGCGTCGCCACATCACAGGTGCAGGCGCCGGGGCGCTTCCGCGGCCGAGCGCCGCCGTCTGTCGCTGCCGTCGGGTGACTGCGGGGGCCCCGGTCCTGACCGTCGGGCGTTTCCCCAGCAGCCGCCGTGCCTGCGCCGCGGGCCCTCTGCGCGCTCGGGGCGCGGCCCTCCTCGTGCTGACGCTGAGCAGATGGGGGGCGTGCGGGGGGTTGTAGTGACTCGTGCCCGGGCTGATGGTGCTGAGAGGGGGTCGCGGGGGAGGCTGCTTTTAAGAGCAGGAGCTCGCAGGACGAGGTCAGGGAAGCAAGAGCACGCGGCGGCAGCCAGGAGAGGGCAGGGGCCGGGGCCGTGGCCGGGGCCGCTGCGCCCCGGCTTACCCCCAGCTCCTCCGCTTCCGGGATGCGTGACCCCAGCCTGCCTGGGCCTGGGGTCCCTGATCCGTCCAAGGGAGAAAATGAAACTGCCGACCTCGTGGGCTGTCGGGAGGACTGCACAGAGCTGATGGGTGTCCACAGCTGGTGCTGGCGTGGCCTGGTGCTGGTGCAGAGCTGGAAGCTTGGGGGCAGGGAAGCATTTTGCTACTGAGATGTTTCTCCTCAATGTCAACAAAGAGTAAAAGCCGTGACAGCTTAAGCTTGCGAGAGTGTAATTGTCTCGCCTCTCAGACCGCCTCCAGGGTGGATAATTTCCACTTTGTAAGCTGGTGGCAAAGGGGTCCAGCCACAGTCTTCTATATTGAGATTCCATGCTCTCTTTTTTTTTTTTTTTTGCTACATGGATTGTCTGTTATCGGTTCAGTTCAGTTCAGTTCAGTCGCTCAGTCATGTCCGACTCTTTGTGACCCCATGAATCTCAGCACGCCGGACCTCCCTGTTCATCTGGTGTGACGGAGTGAGCCAGGGGAGTGGGGGAGTGGGGGGTCCAAGCGGCCGAGGGGCAGGTTCTGGAGGCTTCCAGTCTGCTGCGATGCCTTCACCTTCTCCTCAGGGGGAGATGGGAAACTTCCGGAAGGTTCTGAGTGACACTACTTGTTAAGGGTTGTCTGACTTACATTTTAAGAAGATGACTCTGGGGGCAATGCGAAATGTAGATAAAAGGGAACCTAGGTGGAATTAGGAAGAACATCCCAGTAGGATATGATGTGCCTATATCGGAGATAAAGTCAGCAAGATTTGCTGACAGACTGGATGTAGGATTTGAAAGAAATAGAAGCACAAAAGATGGCTCCAGGGTGTTTGACCTGAACAGTAGAAGGATTGTTGCTCTTCCATCACTAAGCCATGTCCAACCCCAAGGACTGCAGCACACCAGGCTTCCCTGTCCATCACCAGCTCCTGGAGTTCACTCAAACTTATGTCCATCAAGTCGGCGATGCCATCCAACCATCTCATCCTCTGTCATCCCCTTCTCCTCCTGCCTTTGACCTTTCCCATCATCAGGGTCTTTTCCAGTGAGTCAGTTCTTTGCATCAGGTGGCCAAAGTATTGGAGTTTCTGCTTCAGCATCAGTTCTTCCAATGAATATTCAGGGTTGATTTCTTAGGATGGACTGGTTTGATTTCCTCACTGTCCAAGGGACTCTCAAGAGTCTTCGCCAGCACCACAATTTGAAAGCATCAATTGTTCGGCACTCAACCTTCTTCACAGTCCAACTCTCACATCCATACATGACCACAGGAAAAACCATAGCCTTGACTAGACGGACCTTAGTAAGTAATGTCTCTGCTTTTGAAAATGCTATCTAGGTTGGACATAACTTTTCTTCCAAGGAGTAAGCGTCTTCTAATTTCATGGCTGCAGTCACCATCTGCAGTGATTTTGGAGCCCCAAAAAATAAAGTCTGACACTGTTCCCACTGTTTCCCCTTCTATTTCCCATGAAGTGATGGGACCAGATGCCATGATTTTTGTTTTCTGAATGTTGAGCTGTAGGCCAACTTTTTCGCTCTCCTCTTTCACTTTCATCAAGAGGCTTTTTAGCTCCTCTTCACTTTCTGCCATAACAAGTATAGATTTAAGGTGATTTTCCTGTGATTTTTGAGAGGCAAGTCATTAAACCTAATGCTTAGCGAAATGAATAGATTTTAACCATTTTCCGTATTTTTGTAAACCCCTCAAGACTACTTTGTTGACTGTAGTGTAAGTTGGCTTTAAAGAAGCAAGAAGATAATGCAACTGTATATATGTCAATTAATGCATCAAATTTTTCCATGGCAGTATTTCTAGTAAGTGTTTAAAACATATAACTGTAAATTCAGTATTCTATGGCCTGGCTTTTTTGCAGTTTTCATTTGAATATAATATCTAGAAGTATTATCCCTGAAATGAAAGTGTACCATCAGATGAAAATTGCTATAGACTATATCTGGGATAATTTTTGTTTATAGCTAGACATTGTTTTGCTTCCTATTTTGGTTAGACTAATTTTTAAAAACCACAGCGGCCCAAGTAGAAGCCTTTCTTAAGTAACCTGACTACACTCTTTGAGAGTTTCCTTTTGTCTAATTCTGCGTCAATAAACATTTCAGTGTAATTTCAGTTTGAGGTGGAGAGCCTCCTTCTCAGACATCCTAGTTACACGTAGGGTATATTCATAGGTGAGCAGCTATGCCAGCCACGTGTAGCCTCGTGGCCATTCGGAGTCAGCCGTTTCCAGGTAGAATGGTCTAGTCACCTATGCATGTACAAAGGACTGCCCAGTTATTATTTTAATCTATACTTTTAAAAACATAGACAGTTGTATATAGTTAGAGCATATTTGAAAGTTAACATGTTTCTGTTACAGATAGAATGCCATTGGGGGCTAAACATTAGTCTTTGATAAAGCTTTCTTATTCATTATTTTAATAGCATTTTAATTCTAGGCAACCAACCATTCATCATATGAATCATTTTTTAAGGGATTTCAAAATATCTTCAATGGAAACTGGCTGTAACATGACCAGTAATCCCATGAGGCTCTTCGGTGTGAACCCACTGACAGGTGCTTCAGTGGACAAGCGAGTTGGCTCCCACACTGCACTGCGGGCACCACTGAGCCTCTGCCGTCCATATGCTGATGGAGACTCTTTCAAGGACACGAATGAGCCTCATATTAATTTATGCTCAACTCTAGAAAATAACAGTGGAGAACTTTTAACTGCTCCAAACTGGAATCTGAAGTATGGAAATAGCAGTGTGGAGGAAAATTTAACAGATGAAAGCGATTCATCAGAAAATGAAAAAGCAAACGAGGCTTTACTCAGCTATTTTAAAAAGATGGACCTGAACTTAAAGCCAGAAACAATAGAAAATGTTGAAGAACCTTTCACAGAGGAACTGGACGAAGTATTTCCATATCCTGATTTTCTTCCCCCTCCTTTCAGTACTTTGGACTTGCACAGATTAGCCCTCTCAAAATCTGACAGTTGGAAAATGACAGTGGAGACGCCAGCCAGCTCCCTGGAGCCGCTGATAGCTCGTTTGCTGGACATGGAGAGACTTCAGCACCTGACCATTCAAAGAGAAAGGCCCAGACTCCAGACCTCCTGTGCCCCGGTTGCCACCGAACGACCCCCTTCCTCCAAAGCTGTCTCCAAAACGAGACAGCCCAAACCTCCTGATGCTGTGGGACTTCAAATGGCTTGTGTAGAGAAAAGTCATGAGAAAATAAAACACAGTTCTGGTTCTTACAAGCCTGAACACCGTGCTCCCAAGTGGAACTGGAACAGTGCTGGGAAATACAAGTGGACTTCTAGACCAGCTCTGAGAACCTCCTCCACCCCCAAACAGGTTATTGCAGTTCAGGATGACTTTAAGAATCCCCACATCTCCGCTTTAAACCCACGCCAAGAGCTCCCAATCAAGCCTGCTCCTGTCCAGACGACTCAGCTGCTGGTCAAAACGGTCTCAGCCAGATGTCTGCCACCAAAGTCTCCTACACCAATTTCACCCACACCTCTGTCTTTTCCTGATGGTCACAGGGAAGAGATTCAGGCACCAAGGACCAAAAAGAAACTTTACCGAAAAGATGTGGTGCTGAACAGACCCTTCTGTATTCAGAAGCTGAGCTGTTGTTTATCACCTTCATTAATAGCTAAGGATGAGCGCTCACCCACTGACCAAAAATAACACAGCTCTCTCCTTTCCTGCATCTCAACATGAGCAAATCCATTCCAAGAAGCCCGGCTAAAATGTGGTTCCTCATTCCGAGATACAGGTATTACACACACAGTCACAAATATGGTGCCTCATTCTGAGATACAGGTATTACACACACACAGTCACAAATATGGTGCCTCATTCCGAGATACAGGTATTACACGCACACACACACTCGCTCACTCCTGTGCATGTACACACACACACGCGCGTGCGCACACAGAATCCCTGAATGTGCCGTGGAGTGAAGCTTGTGAGTCCCAGCCGAGATGGCTACACGTAAACCACGGGCTTCCCTGATGACGTATTTGAGTCTCTTACATGTTACGTTTCTCAGGAATGTTTCTTAGAAAACCATTCTACTCAAGGTGGTTCTTTTGTTGTGATTATTTTCCAGTGTAATTCCATCATCAATAAATGGTATAACAGACTTATCACTGGTACGATTATTTTTTTATTCTAGTCATAAAATCAGTAATTTTTTGTTGTAGCTCATTTAGTGTTGTTCCAGGTGTTCTTTCAGCTTTATCGATTACTGCAGGCACTGAGCACAGCCTCCCCGTGCTATACGGTAGGTGCTTGTCGGTCATCTGTCTTACCTATAGTGTTATCTATTAATTCCAAACTCCAAATGCATCCCTCCCTCTTTCGCCACTGGTAACCGGAAGTTTGCTTTCTGTGTCTGAAGGTCTGTTCTGTGAAGTCCGTGCGCATCATTTTTTTAGATTCCACTATATATAGGACATCATGTCCTTCTCGGTGATTTTTCCCCCTCACTAGTACCCTTTTCTCTTACCCTGCTCATCTCCACGCATCTCCTTTGTCTGTCACTTGGACCTAATCTTTGGGCATTTGTTTTTGCCTTTAAAAGCTAAAGAAGTTGCTATTTTATTAAATTAACATACAAGATCCTCTGGGTTCTTCCTTGAAGCCTCAGAAACTTACCCTTCCCCAGGCCCTTGGTCACAGGTGCAGGCGTGACAGCAAGGTCAGTTCTGAGGCCCAGCTACAGATAGAGGCTTGAAACCACCCTCTTCCCTCAGATTGGATAGCTTTAGGATGTTGAAGGGAAACGGAGAAAGGTCACTGATCACAGAATAGCCCAAATGTCTCCCCAAGACTACTGCTGAAGTCTTAACCCTAGGTAGTTAGTTGAAACTCAAACAGCTGAAACTTCACTCATCAACTGGCGAACAAGGCAAAAAAATGATGTAATTAGCCAGGTGGTGCGAGTGGTAAGAACCTGCTTGCCAACGCAGGAGACGTTAAGAAACACGGGTTTGATCCCTGGGTGGAGAAGATCCCTTGGAGAAGGAAATGGCAACCCACTCCAGTCAATATTCTTGCCTGGAGAATTCCAAGGACAGAGGAGCCTGGCGGGCTACAGTCCATAGGGTTGCAGAGTCGGACACGACTGAAGCGATTTTGTACACGTGTAACTGACATCCTTTTCTGCACTTGAAAATCAGGCAAACAAGACGGTCCTGGTTTCTCTTGGAGCCCTGAGGAAACAGGGTCTTTGGAGGGGCCCAGCGCTCCACTCTGAACACAGTATCCCAAGTCAGTTTGATGCAGGTAGCTCTTGGAACACAGTTGGAAAACGCTATACAAAGTGGGAAGCCTGGTGTAGCCCGCCTGGACCGGAGTCTGGGTATTTCAAGGGGTAGTGGGCTTTGGTTTTAGTGGATGGTTGGTGAATTCAAATTAACACTTCAAACATCACCTAAAGGAAAACTAGAAAAGCCTTCTACCTACCCCCAACCCCCTCCCACAAAGGCAGTCACTATTAAGTTTTTGCATATCATCTCCCCAATAAGGTGGCATGTTGGCGTGGAGATTAAAGGGCGATTCAAATCAATGTTGAAGAGGCAGCTGTCGCTTGTTTCCTCCATCGTATCATTAGGAAAAGAACACGATTCAAATAGTACTTAAGAGGCAGGGGCCAGGGTATGCTTAGTTTTTAGGTTAATTTCAAAGAAAAGTTCTGGAACCTTACAACAGCAATGAAATTAACTGTTCAGGATCCCTTATAATAGACTTTCACTTGAATCCCACATAATTAGGCTCATTAGCCAAATGGTGTTAACAGCCTTTCCACCGATTTTCACAGAAATGGGCCTGTGCTTTAACTCAGTTCCGACCCGTTTCCCCATGGGCGTGTCCTTCTTTCCCTACAGTTCTGCATCCTGAACCTACACACCAGCCCGCTCTCCACCTCACGTCTACCTTCACCTGTTTGCATCCCAGGCAGGCCCTCACCTTCAGCGCTGAGATCTCTTCATTCATAAACCCTTCGGGGGGAGCGTGTGTCCCATTCAATGCTGTGTCCTGGTTGTTGCCTGGCGCGTCGCACACACCCTTTAGGGTCTCTAGCTAAGACGTGGAGTTCGGCCTCCACACAGGCCCGTGACGTTCCCGCAGCAGCTGCGAGCACCGGCCCTGCTGCCCGCTGTCTGCACGGGGACCCAGGCTCCGCTAACAGTTCTGACTCCTCAGGCCGTTCCTTGACCTCTCTGTTCTTCCCTTACCTAATCTGTAAAGTGAGTAGGAGACCTTTTCTCTCATACAATCAAGAGCCTGGCAAATTCAGGAAATCTATCAAGGAGAGCAGGAGGGAGACGGAGGGCAGAGAGGGTGCCCTGTGCTAAGTTCACGACAGACCATCCGCATTCCCGTGTCTCAGAGGCACAGGCAGCGGGGACGTGGTGCGCAGTAAGAATGTGAAGCCTGTCTTTCGGGAACACAAGGAGCGGGAGACAGGAACGTCTGCTGGGGTTCTGTGACAAGCACGTCTATGAAGGTCAGCGGGAGACAGCAGGTCAGAAACAGTGTTCCTCACTTTACATGTCAGACACGAAACGCAGGCAATGAGACCTCAGGAGGCAGCAGGGTAACAAGAGGCGTGTTTATTACATTTTCCTAGTAGGTCAATTAGGAACATTGCTGCTGAAATGCAAGTTACAACTCAAAGGACACTGGGAAAAATTAGGATACATATTGAGTATTTTCAGAGGTCAGCTTCCGTATCTTGATCACTAAATGGAAAGATTCTTCAGAACAGTCCCTTACCCTACATGTGGAAGGAGAAGAAAAAGATGCCACGATGATGAACTCTATCAAAGTAATTGGAAAGCATTTTAAAAGTCAATTTGGTGCACATTAATTGACATAAAAAACGAATGAATTTGTAGTGAACACTTCTATAAAAATTCACATCTGAACTAGGATGCTATGGAAAGAAAACACTTCAGGAAGCTCGATTCTAACGCTGCCCTAACGAACGAAGTGACTGTGCGTTAGCCATCTGGCTTCCTTCCCAGCTCAGTATTGAGAAGGGAGTTCCTTAACTGCTTGGCCTGCATCTGAAGACACGGGATTCCTGTTGCAGAGATTCTTTCTCCCCAGCTAGCAAGAGTTCCACTATGAAACCACGATAAACTACAGGTGGAGAGGAGGCGGCGTGCAGCCAAGGACAAGTCACGTCTCACTGCCTCCACCACATACCAAAGACATGCCCCAAGTATGTCTTAGGGAAATAAGGTGGTAATTAGTCATTTTAACAAGTGTTTTTTAAACACAAAAATTACTTTGAGAAAAAGAGTGTAATGGAACAGGCACTGGGGAATAAAGGAGTAGGATGCTATTAATAAGAACTGAGGGTGAACTCATGCTGGGAGGGTCTTAAGGTTTACTTAACCTCGGAGGACAACAGGTCTACCCAAAGAACGATCCCAAGATGTGTAGGCTCAACCACTCCCCCAACTACAGAGAAAACTATGCTTTGTGGGCCACATTCTAGGACTTACAGACCCTCAAGTCTCACAATCACTTGATGCCATTTTTGCCACAAATAAAGCAAAACCTTCCTGAGAGAAATGGCAGAGTGGCCCACCTGGGCACGCCTGCCTGCTGGGGACTGCCCACCACCTGGCCCTAGCCCGCAGTACAGAGAAAACTATGCTTTGTGGGCCACATTCTAGGACTTACAGACCCTCAAGTCTCACAATCACTTGATGCCATTTTTGCCACAAATAAAGCAAAACCTTCCTGAGAGAAATGGCAGAGTGGCCCACCTGGGCACGCCTGCCTGCTGGGGACTGCACACCACCTGGCCCTAGCCCGCAGGCTCACAGAGCTCCAGGTCTCTGCCTCAGAGACCACGGGCTCCAATACCACTCTGTGTATGAGGATCAAGACCGCTCACAGAGGCAAACGGAGCAGTGCTGAGTCCGGAACCCCGGAGACCTAGGGAACGCCCCTCTCTCTCCCCTCGAGGACCACGGCTGTGCTCTGGGCATGTGGCCTATTCTAAGACCACGACACCACCCACGGGTGAGCCGCAGAGGTGGGCGCCCGGGAGCTGAGCAGCGCTGAGGGCTCGTTCCTATCCCTGGGCATCGATCGGCCAAGAAGATACGACCCCTGCGGTGGACAACTGCCTCTGGGTGGATGCTCTTGGTGGCTGTGGCTTTTCTAGCAGTCCGCAGGGACCGATTCTGACAGCCATGCGCTACGCGGGATCTCCCCGACCACACTGCTAACACCGCTAGGTCTGACTCCTCTTTGCACTCGGGGGAGGGAAGGGGCAGGGGCAGGAAGTGTGATGAGTGAGCACTTTACAATGAGCACGGGAGCACTACTCCCAGTACCAAAGAGCAATGCACCCTCAATCGTCATGCTGAAAACTGAAACACCAGACAGAAATTAGATGGCGGGCTCTCTGTTCTGAGACCTTTTATGGGACAGAGCCCTTAGCTCATGTCTTCGGGAGCCATCATCTTCCACTGAGCTGCACCTAGAACACAAAGAACAGGCAACAAGCGACTTTGTTTGTTTTTTAAAGAACGCGCAACAGTCTTGAAGGCATAAGATGAACTGTTTCTAGTGGAGGTTAACTTATTTAAATAAGTATACAAAAGGAAGCCATGAAAAATCACCAGAAACATACAAATGTGACTACTGTGAGCGACAATCAGCGGGAAGCGCTCCACTGTGCAGCAGGGGTGTGGCCGCCAGAGCTAACGCCAGAGCGAACGTGGCGAGAAGCTGCACCTGTGAGCCTTGCTTACAAGGCCTCACCGCCTGAGGACGAGCACGCCTGGCGTTCACGTCGGTTCACGGCTACACCACAAGGAGGGGGGGGGCACACAGTCAGAGCTGGCCTAGGATAGCATCTGCACCTTCCTGGCTGCAGGTCATTTCATGCCTTTAAATGGAGCAAAACCCACCAGAAGGTTGCTGCTACTCTGATTTTCCATTCTCGAATGCACCAAAATGTGCATGCTTGTTGTAATTAGGTGCCTGGGTGAATAAAAAAATCCCATTTACAATTTTAAAATATTATGTTAACCTCTAAAACTCTGATTATTTTCCACACTCCTCAGGGAGACAAGCATTCATTTTACCACCCAACCAGAAAAGATTACATTTCTGAAAATTCTCTGCTTCCATGTTAAAAAAAGTTACTAATTCCTTTGTGTTGCAAAACCAAACTGATTGACATGATTTTGATTTAAACTGTTGCTAAATGTTTATCTACACATGCTGTCAGAAATAACCTTGTTAAGAAGGTGCAGCTGGTGTCTCAGCAAATCAGACCCTGGAGAAGGCGGTGAGTGGCCTGTGCCCCGTCTCCTTTTCTCTTTCCGCACCATCAGAAGGAAAAGTGAGAGAACAGCAGAAACATTAGTTAAATCCTGGACTCTACCCCACGACCTACAGGAACTACCTCACTACACTGAAAGCTGACAATACTGGTAGAATTTTTTGATGAAATAATTAGGATCCTAATTATTAATAAAATTACACATTTCTGGTTAGCTTACACCTTTAACGAGTAATTCTTTCAGTTAAAGAATTAAAGGAAGAAATGCAAGGTTGCTTTTCACTCTACGTGGTTTACCTGACTTACCAGCACTGAAGACAGAAACTTTTAAAAATGGCTACCAATGCCTTGTTCACAAAAGACTTTATTATCTAGTGATGCATACTGAGAACATACAGAAATCTGCATGGCCCACGCCACATGCAGCAGAACAATCTTCACTTTACAGTAAGTGAGGGTCAACTGTTTTATGCAGTAGACAACACTTTAAAGTCACATCCTTAAAGAAAAGTTCATTTTACAAAAGAAATAAAAGGTAAAGAAGCAATTACCGCTTTTAAAAAGCAGCTGCTTTGTTCAAGAGTGGAAGGTTTATGCCTGTATTGAAAGACAACATGATCACAAATAATGAAAACAATGAACAAATGAAAACACTTCTTACCATAAAGCATACACTTTCAAAATGACGTACAAATAGTTAAAAATTTCATGACGCTGTCTACCTAACTTTTAAATATGAGGACTTCCAGAATCAGGCCTCAACATTTGTTATCGGTAAAGGGAACTACGCACTGTTTCTGTCACTAGGAACTGCATTTAACAAAATGTGTATAAAGTCTATAGCAAGTCGATTTTAAAAAAGGAAAGTTACTAAGAAACAGTACACTGAAGGCGCTCTATCCATCAAGCGCATTCTCTTCACATCGCAAATGTGATGACAGAACAGAAACTGTAACTACTCCACAGCTGTGATGCCAAAAAATAAAACAGGATCAGCTCTCACACATGCGGGGAATTCTGCCACAACGCTCACGTCCCTCATTTGCCAACTCTTCCAGGAAAATGACACCTTACACACCGGCGATGTTGATGGTCCAGCTTACCTTCAGTGTACTGCATGCTCTGCACAACCTGCTTTAAAAGAGGAGGCCGTCCCTGCAGGCAGGCTCAAGAAGGAGCAGGCCCCTCCGGCACTGACTACACCCAGCATGCCGCGCGGCCTGCACACACACACCTAGGGAAACGTGAATATAAACAGCATTTATGCTGGCCATTTTCTCTGAGGCCCAAAATGAAGCCAAGTTTGCTAAAATAAGTCAACCACCCATATTACTACTCCAGATGCCTTTGCCTTTTATGTGAACTGCAACCATTTACATTAGCACTGTAACTCTGTGCAGTCTTGGCGATTAAAACAGTTCTACAGTGAGATTTCACATAAGACACAAAACAGATTAACTAACATTTCTAAAAGAAATATCACCCTTGGTGTAAATTCAAATATATCATGCTTCCTCAGATCTGCGGGAGAAATACTTATCAGCTTATATACATTAA
This sequence comes from Cephalophus harveyi, assembly GCA_006410635.1. Classification (NCBI taxonomy): domain Eukaryota; kingdom Metazoa; phylum Chordata; class Mammalia; order Artiodactyla; family Bovidae; genus Cephalophus; species Cephalophus harveyi. The sequence goes on along the minus strand of SJYT01069985.1, from coordinate 34,465 downwards.
CAAGCTGCGGGGAGAGTCTTCAGTCTTTGCATCTAATGACTCAAACCCTCGGAGCGTCTTCATCCCAGTTAAATCTTCTCCTGGATGAAGGCATGCTGCAGGGCCTGGTTGATGCTAATCCGTTTAGCTGGGTCCAACATTAGGATCTGGTCCAACAAGTCCTTCAGCTGGTGTACTTTTTTACGTTGGTCTTCAGGAAGTCGCTGGCACCCAATCAAGTCAGCCAACAGGTCCTTAGTTGGATTAATGGTGCTCATGACAGTAACTTTCTCCTACAAATAATTTTTTAAATGTGTATCTCTAAATAAATTACTAGACACATATAACCTAAAAACTTAAATGAAAAAAGGTCAACCCCAAGTTAGCCATGATGGCTTTTTTAAACATGGTTTTGTAATTTTATAAAAAGATCAGAGTAAGAACAGAAAGGAATTCTATGAGAATTCAAAATCATAGCTGGTGCGTGAACACAGGCATGGGGTCTGCAACAGCGCTCGCCCCCTGGCCTACCGCCAGGCGCGGAGTGGCTGGTCCATGGAGTCGCAAGAAGGGGGACGTCCCCCACCGGGGACAGCAGGCTTTCTGAGGAATTAAGTACAGTATTTTACAGGTAAGAGGCGCCAGGGAAGAATTTTTAATCAGTAACACGATCAGATTTGTTTTTAGATCTGGAAGCAGCAGGGAAGCTGAATGCGAAGCCAGACCAAGAAAGTGATCCAAGGAAAGAGAAAAAGGCCTAAATACGATAAAATAAACTCATGCTAGGCAAACTTTTTTACATCTTTTCATCACCTGATGTGTCTTATTAAGAAACTGGCCAACAGGAACAGGAATAGATGTGTTTTAAAATATTCATAGCTCCTAGACCATCCAACACTCAATCCATCCAAGAACTATAAGATAATCATTTAATGTAGCACATCTAAAAGACACTTACCCTCTCGGTTACTTTATCAACTTCTATGTACATGAAGTTGAGGTTTTGATCAAAATGTTGGTCTTTAAATACGCCTTTCCGAATCATCTGGCAATAAAACAAAAGTTGGATTTTGAGCTCTTACAAAACAGTCTGATCTACCGATAACCTAATATCTAAGTCACACAAATATTACCATTTAGTCTCTCTCGGTTTGCTTACTTATTTGAAAATGATCTCAGATTCCTTGCTCTTGAGGCAGTAACATATTTGGAAAAAATGTAAATGTTGTACCTAAAACTGCTTAATAACATGAAATTAATTTTCCCAGGCAGTGAGTTAAATAAACCCATTACAATATCAAGTTGTACTTTCATTATTCAAAACTGAAAACTAAACAAAGCCTTAAACCAGCTGCTCTTAGACAGGAAAAACACTACACAAGTGTGGCCTTGTCTCCTGGCCGTTTAAGAAACCTCGGGGCGTTGAGAAACGTTACGTTCTAGTAACAGCCCTGAAATGACACCAGGTCAGACCTCATTAAAGCAAAAACCAACATAACTCATTTCTGTCTTAGTCTAAACAAGTTCAACACAAGAGAATTTGAATAGAACCTAAAAAGATGTCATTTCACGTGACTTTTCTTGGTACCTTTTTCTTTGCCCAGCAGCGTCCAACCTTTAATAAGCCAGTGCCCTTGAGTCCCGCTTCCGATAGGCCCCTGTGGTTCCCTGATGACCAGGTTCTTCTTCTGACTCTGTCTAACCCACCAGCATCTGCTTCTCACCGCAGGGTGGGCGTCTGTCACCCAGGGGCAGTCAGCGGGACAAGGGAAGGCTACGGAGATGTGGGAACAGCCACGTCCTCTCCCCCCCAACACAGCCCCACCCTATACACCTTGCTGCTTAATTCAAGAGGGGTAAGAAATGTGCAAGGACAGACTTCAGATAGGAAAAGTAAGATGGGATTCTCCCATTCTGTCCTGAGAGCTCTTGGCTGCTTAGGGCCACTAATTTAAGCACCAGAAATGAAAAGAGCTAAGGAATCAGAGGAGCCAGCTACCTGCCGCTCAGAAACTGGTGTACACTCACCGGGGTGAGCGTCAGCCACCCACGAACCTGCAGGACGGTAGGGCTAAGACCTTAGAAACAAGCTCACCCAAACATCCTACCTTATTTGGCATCTTTCCTTTGAGATCCATGGCAAGCTTCAACATATGGTTATTGGTTTTGCCGGGAAATAAAATTTTTCCAGTATAGAGTTCATATAAGGTGCAACCTACAGACCACATATCTATACCATAGTCATAGCTTTTACCTATAACTGAAAACATAATATAGTTTTAATATACAATGATACTATCAACCAACTACTATTTATTTCCATCAACAGGAGCATTAATTTAACTCGGACGATATAACCGTTATCTCAGTAGGTCACACTTCAGCATTAGTTTCACATTCATTCCCACTCACTCTTAACAGGGACTCTAAAAACCTTAACAAATGAGGGCCTGGGGAGGAACTGAAGAGGTAGGAAAAAGCATGTGTTTCTTCTGCCCTCTCATTTCCCCTTTTGTGGAGCGGCTAACCGCCTCAGCCAAGGCCAAAGAGGAGAAACCACACAGGTGCAGACAAGCCGTGACCAGGATGTGCCGACCAGCCCGGAGCAACGCGGCATCTCCTAAAGCCAACGCCTCCCATGCCCGTGACCAGGAAGTGCCGACCAGCCCGGAGCAACGCGGCATCTTCTAAATCCAAGGCCTCCCATGCCCGTTTGCAACTCCTGCCGCAACCAACTACCGTCGCCCCGCCTGAGGAGGACGCAGGGCTGCTCTCCTCAGCAATGACTCGAGCGGCTGCTCAAGTGCGGCAGGAAACGGTCCTCGGTGAACTGGGTGCTCCCACCGCCCACGACGGCCCAGGCCCAGGAGCACTGGAGGAAACTTACTGATCTCAGGAGCGCGGTAAAATCGACTGACAAGGTAAGGCGTTATGTCATTATCCGCAACATGTGAGGCTGACCCAAAGTCGCAGAGCTTTAATATAGTTTTTGATTCATTAACCTGCAAAACATTTTATCGGGGAAGTTTGACTCAGGCCAGAAATAATTAACATAATCATAAAAATAACTGGCTTTGAGAAGTTATTTCCAATACTGAGAACAAAGTCACTCATTTAAAAATTCCTTTCCTAATTATAATTCAATTTCCTAATTATGAATAATTAAGAGCTATAGTATTCTAATTAGTAAAATAACTTTCTTCAACAAGTAAATAAGGGATAATACCAAGTGAATTTGATTCTAACCAATGCTATTTAGAAAAGGTTGGAGTAGTGAGAGAAAGCACTGAAGCCAAGTATCTTCTATAAACCCCCCAGAAAACCCAATCACAGTCAAGTTATTACTTAAAGGAACATGAAGACGGTCACTGAAAAGAGATCGGACTTATCTTTCGTTTGCCAGAAAATTATGATGGCAATGAAAGCAGAAGGATTCAGATTAAATTTGGACAAAAACAGAATAGAAACATTCTTCATCTGAAGCTGTTAGACCATCCCAAATTTAGCACTCAAGTCTTAAAAAAAATTAAAATCCCTTAAGTATAAAGCAAGTATTAGTCAAGAAAATGTTAAATATATTTGGCAAAACTGATAAACATGAACACTCTATTAGTCATTGGTTTCTCTTCCCTTTGCAAATACTTCCACATACACAGTAACAGTGACATCTGCTGAGAAAGGCTGGAGGCGCTCCCATGCCTGCTGCCATCCCGAGTCAGAAGCATGTTCGGGGTTAACAAGTGGAGATAAGTCACATTCCAGAGTCCCTTCCCCCCTTCAAAAGAGACACACACAAATTCCGAGTTGGGACTTGAACTTGGCCTCTTGTTCCCACCCCACAGAAACCCAGCACTTTAAACAAATAGCCCCGGGCCATTCCCAGGCTATTGTAGAGCCTGGTCAGTGTGGACTGGCCCACTATAGGTGACGTCCACAGAACTGAGAGCAACAGAAACGGTCAAGCACCAGGCTTCACCTGGGGAAATCGGGGAAAAAAGAGATCTTCAAACACAAGGTGCTTCAACGTCCTCAAACATAAGCTGCATTCAGCGACTTGAGGATGCAGTTTCAACAATCACTGACAAAAACCCCAGGGCCACTTTCAGGGGATGCTGGGTGGATGGAGGGCCTTCACCAGCAGCGGGGGACCCACACCCAGGCAGCCCTCATCCACTGGCCCTCAGGGAGCCTAGTACACTGCTCTGTCAGACTGACAGTTGAAATGCTGGGCTAGAAGCTTGGGGTTTTCTTTAACAAGCAACTCCACGTGGTCTCTGATATTTATTTCCTCCTTTCTTAGGAAGAATGCCAAACTGTCTGAAATCCACGTGAAAACCTATACTAGTTAAGCACTAACTCAAAGATAAATGAAGTTTTAAAGACGAGCAGTTCTGAGACAATGGTAAATGTCTTATTATTTAACCTCCAAGTGGTTACAGAGAGGCTGTTCACTGGGTGATTACTTGTGACCGGCACATAGTTAATACATTCTTTGGTATGGATGGTGTACTTTGTAATTCAAAAACAGAGAAGAAAATTGGGGTAAAAGACAATTATGAAATTGATTAGGCAAGACTACAACTCACACTGTACCTACCATTTCACTGAAAATACTCATCGCCTCAAACCCCAAGTTACCTCAGAAATGCAATACCTTATATACTCAGACCGAACCTAACAAAATGGAACACCTCAATCATGGGGTAGTCTGGAAGGAAATAGTCTAAGATATTTAAAAAGAAAAACGGAAATCCGAACCAAGCTCTAAGCTACTGATAAGGAGTCTGAAACACACTTTAAAGGGATCTTTCTTTAAGCACGGGAACAGACGGGCGGATTCCCCGCCTGTGAACACGCCCTCGGCTCTGGACAGCAGGACCAGGGCAGAGGACAGGCTGGGGCGGGAGAGGTGTGTGCGGATCAGCCGCCCCACTGGGATGAGGCTTCAGACACACATGCTGGGAAACCTGACCTCCACACCAGAAGCCACGCGCTGGGAGAGGCACGCCTTCCACACCAGGCCCAACCAGGCCTGGGCTTCCCCGGGCGTGGCCCCCGAAGCCACAGCTGCCACAGAGTGAAGAACAAAGGACGAAGATTATTCCCGGGCGCCCTAGGCTCACCTGCACACACCCACTTCAGAGAGGGTGACTCCCTTAAACGTCCTCACTCCACGGAACTAGAGAACAAAGGGCCGCCTTGCTGTGGTGAGCACGCCTTACCAACGCAGGCCCGACCTGCAGCACCGCCGCTCAGACGCCAGAGCAAGCCCGCCATCGCGCACCCCGCGCTCTCAGGGCCTGGTGGACCCGAAACCCACCCAGCAACCGGAGGAGTCTGGGACAGCAGCCCACTTCCTCTCTCTCCATGTATTTCACTATAACACTTCATGGCCCAATTTCCAGAGTGAAAAACTGGTAAAGTCATTTGTAATGGGTAAGTAATACACGGAATGACTCTTGGACGATGTAATTTCTAGGACACAGTGGTAATCACATTACAGAAGGAGCTGTATGGATGAACAAGGCCATCTGATCGTTTGACTTACCAGGATATTGTCTGGCTTGATATCTGCATGGAGGATATTGCATCTTTTAAGGAGTTTCAGAGCCAAGAACAACTGCTGACTATAGGATCGGACAGCCTTAATATGAAGGCCAACATCCTTACCATATTTTTTTAACACCTCTCGTAAATTCATACTTTTAGGAAAGAAAAAAAAATCAGAAGTTAAAATGAAAAATGAAATTTAAAAAAGCAAAAATATTTTCAAGCATGAAGTAAAATCAATTTAGAGTATGAAATACTCGAGGCAATGAAAATACAATGAAATACAATGAAAACACTGTTCAAGAATCCTCCCACCCACTGCCCAAATGTCTGATAAATTATTCCACACTGAAACAAGAGCGGATGAACCGTGTCTACACAACACAGTTTCCAAAATGAAGAGAAGGGAAGACACATAGGGGTAAAATTCCCACTGACCTAGAATGGGCAGAGGCACGAAGACGCGGGTTTGAAGCTTGAAATCACATTCCTACTCCATGACCCCCGTTCCTGCTCACCCTGGCTTAATCTTTCCTTGGAGCATTTAACTTTCAGGGAACTCTCTGCTGAGCTCAAGGCCACGCAAGGTGGGCGTGTGGCACACGGCCAACCACTGGCTACGCATTAACAACCCTCAAGGAGCTAACTTTTCACCAACAGTTAAAAGACAAAAGCCACAGCCAACTGGGAAAACACCAAACACCCAGAAAACTGGTCATAGCATCTGTCTGAACTGAGGACGGCAAGATGGGGAAGCCGAGTTTTCAGGGTCATGATGTCCAGGTTCAGGCGTCGTACCTTAGAGGCTCAAACACCAGGCACAGATGCTGTTTGTGATAAAAATGTCTGAAGAGTCGCAAACAATGAAACTTGTCATCAGGATCAGCATCATTAAGTTTTTTCAAGAATTCTAATTCTTTTAAGCCAGTTTTTTGCCTGAAATGAAAAAGAAAACTAGGTCAAAACTGGATACACCAAGAATTTAGGAAAAGTAAATAATGTGTATTTATTTTTGTATATTTATTTAGCGATGTGTTAAGTTTTTTTAAAGTACTAATAAACAATCTGTTGAGGAAGAACAAGTCTCCACGTCATTCACGCAATACTTCCCACTTGGCCAAATGTTGTTTTCATGGAGCTAATTTCCAAAATAATCAGTGAACAAAACAGGAACACCGAGCAACGGACCCACCTTGCTTGGAGGGAAACCGACCTGGCACATTTCATCTCAAGATGCCTCGATGCAAACACCATCCTCCAAAACTCTAGTGACAATTTGACAATAGGTCATATTTTAAAGCTAGTGTCTGTAATACAGAAGTTGAGGATTTCCATCGAACTAACCTACTAAGCCCAGGGCAGCCCAGGACCTCAGCATAAATCTAGACACTTCTTTCTAGTGCTCCTAAACCAACGCTAAGTTGACTTTAATGCAGCTCAGCGTGTGGCATGCTGCTGCTGCTAAGTCACTTCAGTCGTGTCCGACTCTGTGTGACCCCACAGACGGCAGCCCACCAGGCTCCACTGTCCCAGGGACTCTCCAGGCAAGAACACTGGAGTGGATTGCCATTTCCTTCTCCGATGCATGAAAGTGAAAAGGGAAAGTGAAGTCGCTCACTCGTGTCCGACTCTTAGCGACTCCATGGACCACAGCCTACCAGACTCCTCCATCCATGGGATTTTCCAGGCAAGAGTGCTGGAGTGGGGTGCCATTGCCTTCTCCAGTGTGTGGCATAGATTGTATTAAAGCAATATGGCGATGACCTCACTGCTCATAAAGAGAAAAGGCAACAGATAAAAGATACGAAGCATTCCTAGACCTGAGTTGTCACCTTTTGCAGGCCATATACTCGGTGACAGCTAAGCAACATGACCCTTCGAGCTGAATACAATCAGTCGGCAGTTCCGGGGGTCGCGTGTAGCAACATGCGGCTATAAACTAAATGCCCACGAAGAGCTGCTCTGCTGCCCTCTAAGCCCCAAGCTGCCCTACACAGGCTCCTGTCACGGTTTAAGAACACGTTTGTTTGTCAACGCCTGTGTTGAGCTGGTTTCGCAGCTCCCTGAACTCACATGAGCTCGTTGTTTCTGATGATCTTCACGGCCACCTCCTGGTTGGCCCTCGCGTTATCCCTGGCTCGGACCACGTTACTGAACACACCTTGACCCGTGTAGCCGTACACGTTGTAACGCTTATCCAAGACTTCACCTATGTTCACACCTAAAAAGGTAAACTAAAACATTAGAATTCTGACCATGATACATTAATGAACAGAACTGTGAGACACATCAGAAATCAAAAGGCAGGGAACACAGCATGTTAATAGCGTGCCAAATCCCTCCAGTGTGCCGCAGGCCTCCAAGCACTACAGAAGTTCAGGGAGCACCTCCGGCAACTGCTGACGCCCCGAACCCCGAAGGGGCAGTGCCGTGGTCGCTGCAGTCTGGCGTGGCTGGCACCGCCCCCCTCCGGAGGATTACCTGAGGCCTGAAAGTAACTGAGCAGATTTAAGGCGCACGTCAGGTCTCGCTGCACTTCAGTCTGCGCGGCCTCTGGGTGGCGGTACGGGCACACGCAGCTGCTAGCGGTGCCGCACGCTCGAGTGGCAGCACTGGGGTGCGACCTCCAGGGTCCTCCCAAGTGGGAAGGCCTCGAGCCACACAACTTTACAAAGTGCTATGATGAACTCTGAAACGGGTAAGGACCGCGAACTTACGGTAATAGCCTTCCGCATCAGTCCAGTTATCCCTGAGGTTGGGATTCTCTTTGAAATCTTTTCCAATGCCAGCAGCCCGCAGACGTGCACTCTGAAATTAAGGGAGTAACATGAGCTGCTTACGCCCAGCTTAGGCAGACATTTAAAGCGCTTCCTTTAAACTCTGAAAAGAAGATTCCATGCCAAGTTAAATAGACTCTTACCATGACGCACGCAAACGCTATATCTTTCCCAATGCCAGCAGCCCGCAGGCGCGCACTCTGAAATTAAGGGAGCAACATGAGCTGCTGACGCCCAGCTTAGGCAGCATTTAAAGCGCTTCCTTTAAACTCTGCAAAGAAGCTTCCATGCCAAGTTACATAGACTCTTACCAGGACGCACGCAAACGCTGCACGACAGAAACATGGCTCCTAAGCCCGTCACAGTGATGCTCGGGAAGAGCTCCCATCACCTCCACGCTTCTTCCTACCGCCCCACTCACGTAACACCCCGCGTCTCTTCCCATCTCCATGTGAAATGTCACTGGCTGCACCGCAAGAGTGCCTGGTACTTCTGAAGACCTCTTCCTTACGGATCACTCTCCAGGACACCCGGAAAGCCCTTCACACCCAGGCAAATGAAGCAGCCTCAGATCACCTCATCCTCATCCTAACCCGTCGCCCGTGTGCGGGGCTCACACTGTAGATGCGACTGCAGCCGGCGCCGGCCGCTGGTGTCCGCAGGGCCCTGGGCCCACTGCCCCCCACCCACTTTAATCCGCCGTGTGCTGTTTGCGTGCGTGCACCCCACTACCCCTCACCAAAGCCTCCATGTTTCTCACGCCTCCTAAGTTTATGATGGAAATGGTCTGCTGCTTTTGAGACCATTTCTCAAGGAAAAAAAACTGATAAAATGTTTAAAAGAAAAAATTTCTTAACCCAGTCCTTATAACATTCCCAGTTCTTCAATGAATTCCATTAAGCTCCAAATCCTGTTTCCAATCACCTACAATACAGAAGCCCTGAGTTGGAAGGACTGAAAATTACTCATGTCACCTGGTCCCCCGCTAACCACAACACACACAGACGTCTGTAAATCCAAGAAAGGAGCTGTCTAAAAAGGAAATAAGTACACATTTAAGTCATTTTCTATTTAACTTTTATGAAGCCCTGATTCTTTTTTTCTCACTAGGCTTCTCCGTCCATGGGATTCTCCAGGCAAGAATACCGGAGTGGATTGCCATTTCCTTCTCCAGGCTATCTTCCCGACCCAGGGATCAAACCCGGGTCTCCCACATTGGAGGCAGACGCTTTAACCTCTGAGCCACCAGGGAAGCCCCTAGGTATGTACTTACCACCCAAATACATATTTGCTATATGTACTTAACAGTTATGTTTTTGTGACTAAGAATACTCACATCAAAATAGGCAGCAAACATATCATCAGATTCTGTAAACATATCAGGTGCCAACAGCTTCTTCTGAGATGAACCTGAATGGAAATTAGCATTAGTATTTGGAAAATGGAGAGACACAAACTGAAACACAAATAATAAATCAATGAAAAATCACTAACAGCAATTCAAACTTTTTCCTCTTGTATATCAGTTTTTCATTAAAACCCAACTTAGTATCACTTCATAACGCAAGATATATAAAGCTATCCACTTTTTACTGAGAACACATTCCAGAAAATTAAAAAACCGAGTACCGATGCTTTCACTAACAATGACTAACACACCAGTAACTAAGCAACGGCTGGGCCTGCCAGGTGGCTCAGCGGTCGAAGAAACCCCCTGCCAATGCAGGAGACCGGAGCGCGACCTCTCGGTTTGGAGGATCCCCTGGAGGATGGACTACTCGCTCCAGCAGTCTTGCCTGCAGAATCCCATGAACAGAGGAGCCTGCTGGGCTACAGTCCCTGGGGTTGCAAAGAGTCAGACATGACTGAGCACACACAACTAACAATTATATGCCACCAGGAAAGCTCTTCTTTAAATTGCCAATTCATACCTCAAAAGGTTAAACCCCGTATCTGGATTTTGATTCAAACCAACAAACTATAGACAAAAGATATTTAAAAATCTTCAATTTTACCAAGTGTAAGTAATGTTTTTTAGAAATCTTATCTAACAGAGATACCAACTGGACTTTTCCCAGGTGAAATTAATCATGGCTTGGATTTGCTTTCAAATATTCTAGCAAGCAGAACCAAAGGTACTGAACACGTATGGTGGACCGAGCGTGAGCTCCAGTCGCGGTTACGGGGACACTCACTGGGGTATTCTGAGCACGCCATTCCTCGTCCCCTTCCTTTCCCCCTGCCGCAAATAACCTCTCCTCTGGGTGCAGTGACAGAGCTAACAGCCTGGGGAAGAAGAGCACAGTTACAGAAACCGAACTCACTCACCATTATTCTGTTCAACGGCCATCAGATTATGCTTGGCTTTGACCGAGGCCTCAAACGTGTCGACGTTCTCGCGCTCATACTCCTTGACGTCGGCAGCCACGCGCTCCAGGATGTCGTCGGGAGACGGGGAGCGGGAGCGGGAGCTGCTCTGCGGGCTGCTGGGCTCGGACGGCACCGACAGGTTGCTGTCGTCAGCAAGGTACTTGTATTTCTGTAGCGACAACACAGAGCGTCATCGTCACCGATCTGGGGAGCTGCACTGAAAATCTGAGTGTCAAATAATGCTAAAAAAAAAATAAAATAAAGGTATTGATGCCTCAGCTGAATTAGATCCACAATCCCTTATATGCGATTCCAAACCCACAGAGCCGCGGGAGGCTTTCTACGGGTGGTGCATGTTCATCAGGTGGCAGAATCTGACCTGAAGCCGTGACCCTGAACGTTCCCAGTGTGAACACGAGGCGTCTCACAGCAGAGCGCTCCCAGTGCCGGATAATGGGGTGCTGTGCTAGCCCCCACTCAGGGGCTAAGTAAGATACATGTACGCACCACATTACCTTTCTAAAATTCACACATTTCTCAGTTCTGAAGCACATCTGGCCCAAAAGGTTGGAGATAAGGGATTGTGGACCTGGGTAAGAACAGAAAAAGATTCAACCAAGTCTTCAGGGGTACCCAGTAATTGCTCAGTACCAGTTTCCGCAGCGCCCCAGGGAGGGAAGTCACCTCTGGAATTCCAGTTACGCCCCACGTACCCTGGTAACTCCAGTTCTGCCCTTTTTATCTTCCCGACCCAGGGATCAAACCCGGGTCTCCCACATTGGAGGCAGACGCTTTAACCTCTGAGCCACCAGGGAAGCCCCTAGGTATGTACTTACCACCCAAATACATATTTGCTATATGTACTTAACAGTTATGTTTTTGTGACTAAGAATACTCACATCAAAATAGGCAGCAAACATATCATCAGATTCTGTAAACATATCAGGTGCCAACAGCTTCTTCTGAGATGAACCTGAATGGAAATTAGCATTAGTATTTGGAAAATGGAGAGACACAAACTGAAACACAAATAATAAATCAATGAAAAATCACTAACAGCAATTCAAACTTTTTCCTCTTGTATATCAGTTTTTCATTAAAATCCAACTTAGTATCACTTCATAACGCAAGATATATAAAGCTATCCACTTTTTACTGAGAACACATTCCAGAAAATTAAAAAACCGAGTACCGATGCTTTCACTAACAATGACTAACACACCAGTAACTAAGCAACGGCTGGGCCTGCCAGGTGGCTCAGCGGTCGAAGAAACCCCCTGCCAATGCAGGAGACCGGAGCGCGACCTCTCGGTTTGGAGGATCCCCTGGAGGATGGACTACTCGCTCCAGCAGTCTTGCCTGCAGAATCCCATGAACAGAGGAGCCTGCTGGGCTACAGTCCCTGGGGTTGCAAAGAGTCAGACATGACTGAGCACACACAACTAACAATTATATGCCACCAGGAAAGCTCTTCTTTAAATTGCCAATTCATACCTCAAAAGGTTAAACCCCGTATCTGGATTTTGATTCAAACCAACAAACTATAGACAAAAGATATTTAAAAATCTTCAATTTTACCAAGTGTAAGTAATGTTTTTTAGAAATCTTATCTAACAGAGATACCAACTGGACTTTTCCCAGGTGAAATTAATCATGGCTTGGATTTGCTTTCAAATATTCTAGCAAGCAGAACCAAAGGTACTGAACACGTATGGTGGACCGAGCGTGAGCTCCAGTCGCGGTTACGGGGACACTCACTGGGGTATTCTGAGCACGCCATTCCTCGTCCCCTTCCTTTCCCCCTGCCGCAAATAACCTCTCCTCTGGGTGCAGTGACAGAGCTAACAGCCTGGGGAAGAAGAGCACAGGTACAGAAACCGAACTCACTCACCATTATTCTGTTCAACGGCCATCAGATTATGCTTGGCTTTGACCGAGGCCTCAAACGTGTCGACGTTCTCGCGCTCATACTCCTTGACGTCGGCAGCCACGCGCTCCAGGATGTCGTCGGGAGACGGGGAGCGGGAGCGGGAGCTGCTCTGCGGGCTGCTGGGCTCGGACGGCACCGACAGGTTGCTGTCGTCAGCAAGGTACTTGTATTTCTGTAGCGACAACACAGAGCGTCATCGTCACCGATCTGGGGAGCTGCACTGAAAATCTGAGTGTCAAATAATGCTAAAAAAAAAATAAAATAAAGGTATTGATGCCTCAGCTGAATTAGATCCACAATCCCTTATATGCGATTCCAAACCCACAGAGCCGCGGGAGGCTTTCTACGGGTGGTGCATGTTCATCAGGTGGCAGAATCTGACCTGAAGCCGTGACCCTGAACGTTCCCAGTGTGAACACGAGGCGTCTCACAGCAGAGCGCTCCCAGTGCCGGATAATGGGGTGCTGTGCTAGCCCCCACTCAGGGGCTAAGTAAGATACATGTACGCACCACATTACCTTTCTAAAATTCACACATTTCTCAGTTCTGAAGCACATCTGGCCCAAAAGGTTGGAGATAAGGGATTGTGGACCTGGGTAAGAACAGAAAAAGATTCAACCAAGTCTTCAGGGGTACCCAGTAATTGCTCAGTACCAGTTTCCGCAGCGCCCCAGGGAGGGAAGTCACCTCTGGAATTCCAGTTACGCCCCACGTACCCTGGTAACTCCAGTTCTGCCCTTTGCTCTGAGATGCTGGGGTTGCTGCAAGTTCACACAGGCTGCTGCAACTGCCCCTTCCTTGTCTGCTGTCCTCCTTACAGCTCCCAAGCATCTTCCATGTCTTCCCATCTCCACCCTCACCTCCCATCCCGTGGCGGTTGAGAGAAGGCATTGTACCAGGACGGCCATGCTCACAGGGCCGCGTGGCCAGGCCTCCTCTCAGGACCGCCAAGGAGAGCCGACAGCCTTCTGTGCAGCGCACCATCTGAGGCCTACGTGACACCCTTTCCCGCCCGACCCCTGCATCACTCGGCTTTCAAGGAGTCTTAAATTTATTGGGACGTTCCATTTAAACATGCACATCTATATTAGAAAATCTACCATTTTTACTAGGCGTTAAAGAAAAGTCTTTCTCACATATAACAGGCTATAATATATACAATTTTTATGCTAAAGGAAATTCTTCCAAGTTGTACTCATTTATGAGGGTTCTCCTGTTTATCAACCATAAAAAAAAAAAAAGCACACTCCAAATTTTGTCCTACAAAAGGGCTTTATATGGGAATCCTATGTATACAAAAAAGATAACTATTTCAATTTTATTAAGAAACTATCTTTTTTTCAAGAACTATTCAAGTGCTCTACCAACACTTAACTGTTAAAGTAAAAATCCTTAATTTTGTTTAAACAGTGGTTATTTAAGGACTGTTGATCAAAATGTTACTAAAATCAATACCTGAACGATGGCCTGTCTTTGTATTCTTCTCTGTTCTATCAAGGCTTCTTCATCTTCCTCCTCAACATCGAAGTCTTCAAGGCTTAAGAAAAGTTACATCCATACACGTTAATTCCAGACATCCTTAGAGAGTCCAAAACTGTTAACTTGCATACATTAAAAAAAAAAAGCTGGAAAATGTCAGTCATCAGTAAGTTTGAACAGAAACCTTAAGCCACCTCACTCTATCCTTGCTTTTAAACTGTCCTGGTTTGGAATCCCAGCAAGTAAATTTAACCTTCTATGTCTCTTTTTTCTCCTCACCTATTTCACTGCACAAAGACTGGAAACAAAAGAAGGATCCTTAAGCTTAAAAGTCCTCACTAGCTGTGATCAAAATTACAGATGGAAATTAAAGACTTTCAAGTCACACTGTGTTTGTCTAATTTGCAAAAAGGAAGTTATAGGAAAGTTCCATTCTTACTTGTCATCAGATGAAGATTCCTGCTCGACCTTCATTCCTTCAGAAAGACTTCCTTTAAATTTGTCTTCCTTTACTTTGCTTCTGCTCCTACGTCTACGACCACCCCGTGATCGAGACCGCCTTCTCAGGCGTGATCTGCTCCTCCGACCTCTGTCTCTGTTTGAGGAGAACAGACAGATATAATACATAGAAAAGGTCAATTGAAGTTAGGGAGCTCTGAGTGTGCTGGGGCACGGGTGTTACAGGAACTCTCCATACTTTTCAAAAAGCTCGATTTTGTTATAAATCCAAACCTGTTCTAAAAATAAAGTCTTTAAGGGGCCAGCAGAAATGTTTTAATGAACAGTGATTTAAGTTTTAAAAAAATCTCAACAATCTGTGTGTGTGAAATATCGCACGCTGGCGACAGAAAGACTGCATGGCGCCACAGCTCATTTCTCAGAGAAAACCAGCTGTTAAGGAAACCCACCCACTGAGCTTCAAAAGCTCTGGTCTGATGGACCAAAGGGGAGGCTTTACCTTCTCCGAGGAGACCTGCTTCTTCTTCTGGGAGACCGGCTCCGTCTGAGAGGCGAACGGGACCTCCTCCTAACAGGAGATCTACTGGCCCGTCTGCGGGCTGGAGACCACCTACTGATCGGGCTGGCATCCTTGGACCTTTCCCGCCTGCTGAGGATGTCATCTCGAGGTCGTGTTCTTAAGGGGACCAGACACAGGTTCAGAGAAGAATAAATCAAATCAGAATAAGCGAACTTCTCCTACATGTAAAGGCACTTTAAGAAAGGGCACAGTAACCTAAAGATTGCAAACACAGAATAATGTTTCATAACAAAAATTCAGACGACAACAATAACATTTTGGTGTAATGGTCGACACACAAGAGAAGGTCTATTTCCTCTGGTCTCACAATTTGAGGAATTAGTAAAGATTATTTATATTGTTTATCTTTTTCTCATTTCAGACAAAACTTGCCCATATAAGGAATAATATTCCACTCCCTTGGTTTGAGGACTGTTTTCTTTCTAAATTGTCGACATTTTTTGCAATTAAGAGCCTTATTTTTAATGTATCAATTAAGAATAAAACCCCTTTACAATCAATATTAACCTTAGAAGAGAGGAACTTTAGGTAAGAGTTAAGAGAAAATGCCAGCCCACCAAGTCATGGAAGTAAATACTGGTATAACTTATCTGGACGGAAATATGGCAGTGTCTTTCTGAAATGTAAATATACGTAATCTCAGACTGTGTAATTCCACTTCTATGAAACTACCCTAAAAGAAGCTTTACACAGACTCAACGGATATCTCTGCACACAACTGTGAAAAACTGGAACCAACCTCAATTTTCATCAGTCTCAACAAAGGAAGTTGAATACATGATGATACAACCACAGCGTGAAGTATCATGTTGTTATTATGTAACAAACACCCCTTACACACTGCCACTCAGTGTTTGATGAGAAAAGAAAACCAAGGCTAACACCAATGGTATGAATCCTATTTTTAAGAAGTATCATGTGCATAGAGAAGAGGCTGAAGAGAGACTGCTGTCTCAGGAGTGGCGGCAGAGGAGGGATGCGAAGAGTGCATTTGCAGGCTTCCTGCAGGATTTAAGTGAAGTGAATGAAGTCGCTCAGTCTTGTCCGACTCTTTGCGACCCCATGAACTGTAGCCTACCAGGCTCCTCTGTCCATGGGATTTTCCAAGCAATAGTACTGGAGTGGATTGCCATTTCCTTCTCTAGGGGATCTTCCCGACCCAGGGATCGAACCCAGGTCTTCCGCATTGTAGACAGATGCTTTACCATCTAAGCCACCAGGCAAGTCCAACGTCTCTTTAATTAGCATGCATTTCTTCTGTAAACTGACACTAAAAACTTGTTTCAAATATTCAACTCTAGTCCCTTAATGAACTCATAAGAATTTCCTTTTCAAACTGAAAGCAACTGAAAGAGAATAGGATCCTTAAGAAAAGATACTAAGATAGTAACACGGTCTCCATGCAAAGCAACAGGCAGGGGACCATTCCATCACTTAGAAGTAAAGAATCAACAGCAGCTCTTATGAGAATTGCATTCTTGAAGCTTCTCAAAACAGGATAATTTAAACTTCAACATCAATTCATATTTATACCCATACACAGTAGATGGCTAGGAATTCATGAAATTATGAGACAAGAATTGGTGGATCAAATGTATTATGTAAATATGAATTATTTTTATTACAACTGATTAAAAAAATAATTTTAAGAGCTCCTATGTTTTTCAACAATGAGACTACAGGTATATGAGTTAATAACAAAAAAAATTCCCATTTTCAATTATATTTTGGGGACCAAAAAAAACAACTGTAGTTCCAACTATATTGTTATGATTCAAAATCATACCAATTCAAAAGAATGGACAGGTCACAATCCTTAAACTGATACCTCCATTTTTAAAAATTCCAGCCCACACTATTCAAAAAACAATCCCTGCTCTAGAAACTAACACCTTTCCTATAAAATGCGTAGACTCAGACTTATCAACCAAATTTCTTGGATTTACAGGTGCGATTCTGCACATTAGATACTAAATTAAGAACTTAAAAAAAGGTAAGTTCAGCATTTAAAAGCCACCTACAGTCGAGATGCTTTAGCCTCTGAGCCACCAGGGAAGCCCCCCTCACAGTCGAGATGCTGGCAGCAGCAGACATCAGCACAGTCAGCAGACAGGACAGGTTCTATCGAACACTCTCAACTCTTTGCTGCCTCTATTTCTATCGTCCACAAGTTTTAGCTTCTCCACTGAAACCTGCTGCCAACGATAGGAACCACTACGGCTCTGAAATCAAGTTACCTTGGAGAAGAGAGGCGTCTCCTTTCAGGCTCCCTGCGTTTTCTTTCCAAAGACCGGCTCTTGGCTCTCCTGCCAGGCGACAGGGTTCGAGAAGGTGACTTGCTCTGTTTAGACCTCCTGTCATTCAAGAGTGGGGATCGACTTCTCCTGGACTTATCACGCTGTTTCGGAGACAAACTTCTTCTTTTGGGACTGCGACCAGGTCTTCTACTGGGTGACCTGTTTTCTTTCCCAGAGGAAGCATCTTTAGAGGGAGACTTGACCGGCTTCTTCTCTTTATCGGCTTCAGACCGTCTCGATTTCCTCTCTTTGGACCGCGACCGTCTGTCTTTGGATTTGCCTCTCAAGTCAACTGGGGATCTAGATTTCTTGCCTCGATCGCGACTTCTACTTTCATTTATAACGGGGGATTTTTTCCTATCCTTTGACTTAGTTTTATCTTCGACTTTAACCTTGTCATCGACAGGAGATCTGGCCTTCCCAACTTTCTCTTGAGAGCGCCGTCTGAGGGTGGGCGACTTGGACTTTCTGGCTTCATCTTGAGACTTACTTCTTTTGGAGGGACTCTTTGACTTTTTCCTCTCCTTTGACTTGCTCCTTGTTGCCTTCTCTTTAACGATTTCAACACCTCCCTTACTTTTCTTTTTATCAGACCTATGTCTAGTCCGTTCTTTGGATCTGCTTTTACTTCGCTTTTTTGTACTATTTTTATTGTCCACAAGTTCAAGTTTCCCCTTCGTACTTGAAGATCTAGTGCTGGACCTATTTCCATTTCTTGCCTTTTCATGAATCTCCCCCTCTTCTTCAGAGCCGGACTCATAACCTTGTAATATGAGCCCCATCCCAGACTGGACTTTTCCTTCCATCAGCTCATTGTCGAGCTCCGCTTTAATCAAGGCTCTCTGCTTCTCCAAGTCTTCCAGCAGAGCTAGATCATCCAGTTTAGTTCTTTTTGCTGGAGACGCACCTTCTCTGTCGGAAGCATCCGTGGCCTCTTTCCTTTTGTGCTTCTTGTGCTTATGCTTGTGTTTATGTTTCTTATCCTTGTCTTCTTCTGAAGAATGTTTATGCTTCTTATGCTTACTTCTATGTTTATGTTTCTTTTTCTTGTGACGACTGTGCTTATTTTGAGACTGATCTTCTGACACTTCTCCATTTTCTTCATTAACACTCTTTTCAGAATTAGCATCTTCCATCCTATAAATGTATCAAACACATTTAAAAGACACATTACTTATGGAGCATTCAGTAGTAACAAAACAGCAATGATAAAATGTATCTCGATGTGATACATGAAGTTAGCCACTGAAATATTTTATTTCAAAGGTATAAGGCAAGAAGTGAGCTGAACAGTGATCTAACTCTGTTTCTAAGGATTGAACTCAAATACTGAAAGTATTAAAGGAAATACATAATAGGGGAGGTTAACATAATTATACTTTGTAGAAAAAGAAAATTCGAACCAGTAGTTTTTGCAGTAAGTTAACACTGACTTTCTTAAACAGCCACTCAGAAACTTGGTTTTTAAATCAGCATTTCCCATACCGCTCCACACTAAAAGAACCTGCCCATTCTTTTTCCATAAAATATTAGTAATAACATCCATTGGGACACTAATCTCTTTCCCCATTTGCAATTCGGAAACACACACACACACATATATACTTAAATCTCTAGAGCCAAAACGAGCTATACCCATTCTGGGCCTGTAAGCAGCATCTTAGCCACTGTGTGCCACAGCAGTACCCCCCGCTCTCTGGGCAGTGTGATGAGATCGCCGTGCCATCCTGCCCTGGGGCCCTCACCACGGACGCTGTCTGCTCCTGACCCTGACCAGCTGCATCCTCAAGGCTGAGGCCCCAGGGTCACCAGAAGCAGGTGATCCTCCTCCTGACATCCGGCTGGAACAATATGGATTAATTTGCTCAAGTCCTCCAAATTATATACTCTTGTACTTTTAATAAGTTTAATGTTTTAATAGTAAGTTTAATGTTTGTACCATATACTACAAAGAGCTCCTTGCAAGTTAAGAATTAATCTATTCAATCTCTTTTTAACATGTCGAAGAAAATCACCTACACATAATGTAGGCATTAAGTCAGGCAGCAGGAAAATAAAAATCTCTTGCTTCTCTTAAGGAAACTTCCAGTGGAAAAGAATCACATGCCTCACTGGAGAACTGCAACGATAAATGCTGATGGGAATGCTGATGGATCACTTTAAATCATTCTGAAACGGTAAAGGAAGGTATCTTGTGGATCACAGAAAAACCCAAGCGATTTGTTCAGCAGGGACTTTGGGGGAGAGAAGCTTATCAACAAGGTATTTATTTGGATTAAAAAATAGCCTGAGAAACACTGACCTGAAGAATGAGTATGACATTAACCAGAAAGGTTAAGGGGTATTTTAGAAAAAGGAAAAAAGATCAATGTTGCCAGGGTGTCAAACTTGGTGAAGAGACTGATCTAAGCTAAGCTCTCAAGTGGACTGACTCCAGGAAATGGACTCCGGGAGCACATAGGTGAGACAGTGGAGAGGCCCAGGAACTGCAAGGTCAGGCTGGTCGACGGACGGTCCCCCAGCCTGCTCTCAGTCTTCAGTAAACTTGGCGGGGCAGGGGCACGACACAGTGGAGGACGCTTGAAAAGCTACTGGCTCACGGTAGTGAGGGGCCGTGGAGAATACACAGCCGCCACGTGGCAGGGACTTGGGATTTGGGGTGTCCCACTGCCAACGCCCTTTTCTGACACTGGGGACCACGGGGAAGGAGAGAGTGCTAGCAAGCTGCGGAGCAAGCGGTGTCTTCAGCTGCACCAGGTCTCAGTCTGGGCTGACTTCTCTCTAATAGAGTATAAGAGGACACAGGATAAATAGTCTTTGAGAAAAGACTATTTTCAAAGACTTGGAAAAAGTCTTTGGACTTTTCTCAAAGACTTGGAAAAAGACAGTGTAGTATCTTTGTATATTAAAAAATACCCAACAATATGGCTCTATCAAGGAGGCGAGGGGACATCACACATGTAAGGTGAAGATACAAAGGCATTTCAACTCTGTTCCTTGTATAGGCTACAACCTCATACAGGTAACCGTCTCCCTTTCCTAGACTCTCCCATCCCACAATCCAGAAGGTGGGCTGTAAGTCCATTTTTCTGAACCTTGACTTACAGGGAGAAAGTGTGAGATAAATAGAACTAGGCTAATTCAAGATATAGAGATAGGCAGGGAGGACCTTTATGAAGGTTGAGAATGATTTTCAGGAATATAAAAATCCAAGTGCCCAAAGTACAAAATTCTACTCAGTAAGCTAGAACTCAACCTAAAGACCCTCTCAGAACGCCCAGAGAACAGACAGCTGGGTGGTGAAGTCTGCAGAGCCAGGCTCCAGGGGCTCAAGCCCCGGTCCCACTACTGACTAGCTGCGTGGCCTCACTGAGTGTGAGCTTAGTGGGGAACGGAGCAGTGCCTGCCTCCGAGCACAGTGAGGACCGCACAGTTAGCACGCACAGCTCGTAAGGCCCAGCACAAATCTCGTGCCGAAGTCAGTTGTGCTTACTGTTCAGACACTGGGCAAATTTACTCCCCATGGCGCTGGGGGGCTGCCCATGGACACTCAGAACGTGATTTAAAGAGCAAGGGTCCTGATCAAACCGCCTTGCTCCGACACCGCCTGCAACAAAATACCCCTAGTGTGCTCTCAGATAAGCCACTCCCGTGCCTCAGTGTCCCCCACTGTAAAAGCTGGGCAAATAACACTTCTGACCAACCACAGGTATGTCACTGCAACGAGTTCATACACATCAGTCACTCAAGTGCCAAAGAAGCGCTGTCTCTGCCCGTGTCCCCACAACAGATGTGACGCCACATTCAAGGAGGCAGACAGGACTCATCTGAGGCATGGGCACACCCAGCCGGTGGGAAGGCTGGTGCTACAGCTGACATCAGAGCTCTTGCTTCTGCGTGAAGGTGCTTTTACAACATCAGGTCACCATCAGCCCCGAGAGAAAGCTGATTACTGCTTCCTGCCTGGTCCAGAGTGAAAACCTGAACCCGCCACCAGACCAAGAGCATCAGCCCAGCCTCCCTTCAGCCGAGCCTGCTCCCCCCAACGCCACGGCTCTCCTCCCCCGCACGTAAGGGCCTGGGCGCTCCCCCCGGAAGTACACACTGCCGGTCCCCTCACCTACCTCAGGTCTTGGCTCAAGTTCCACTTTCTCAGTCCAGTTTCCCTGGCCAGCTAGCTCCCTTTAACTACAACCCCACCCTATCACAAACATACTCCCTCCCTCCCCTTCACTGTCCGCCACCTAGCACAACTCCGGTTTGTGTCCTCCGATTATAACATAAGCCCTGTGAAGCAGGATCTTAATCTGTTTAGCTCAATGCTCCATCCCTGAGGCCCAGAAGATGATTTAACACTGAGCGGGTACTCAGTAAGTACTTCTGTGTCAAGGGAATGATTCAGAGTAACAACAGGTGGCTCAGTGCTAAAGAATCATCTGCCAATGCAGGAGATGCAAGAGATGTGGGCTCGACCCCTGGGCTGGCAAGATCCCCTGCAGGAGGGCATGGCAACCTGCTCCAGTCTTCTTGCCTGGAGAATCTCATGGACAGAGGAACCTGGCGGGCCACGGGGTCATAGAAGAGTCGGACACGACTGAGCGACTAAACAATGACGTATGCAGCGGCATCACTGGCCACGGCTGGTCTATGCTGTCTGTGCACACGCTCAGCTCTTGAAAGGGGAACACTTGGTTTTTGGCTCACTTATGCTCAAGCGCATAAACCTATTTCTTGACCACACTACCCTCAAATGATTTAAATTTAATCATCTCGCCACAGAAAAATCTCCTCTTCTAACCCTTTTCCAATGCTACTTATAATTTACAAATTTTCCAAGGCATTTCAAATCCAAATACTGAAGGGTTTACCTTCAGAGGAAGTAATTTCCTCCGAAAGAAAACCTAGCATCTAAAGTTTCCAAGAATCAGGATCAACATCACAGCGGTGCCCAAAGTTACTGCCATTCCCAGGAGTAATCCCAGTTTTCATTGTAACTTAATGAATGTTAACTCAAGAAATAATGAGTAGGTTACTAATAAAATGCCACCTAAGTGCCTTAGGGCCAGCTAGCTTAACCTTAACTCCAGAGTTGTCCTACACTGGGGTTAGGCAGAGAGCAGACCTCCAGCCTCTTCTGTTG
This sequence comes from Cephalophus harveyi, assembly GCA_006410635.1. Lineage (NCBI taxonomy): Eukaryota > Metazoa > Chordata > Mammalia > Artiodactyla > Bovidae > Cephalophus > Cephalophus harveyi. The sequence goes on along the minus strand of SJYT01069985.1, from coordinate 11,904 downwards.
ATCTCTTAAAGCAAATTTCAAAGAAAATAACTGAAGTCTGACTAGGCACATGAGGAAAACGAGCTCAGCGCGTCAATGGCACCCACGTCGCATATAATGAGCGCGCTTGTGCTAGGTCACTTAATTTAGGCTCATTAACAACTTTCTTCTAAAGTTTTAGGAAAAGGTTTCTTATAAAGAAATCTGACCACCTACTTGGACGATTTACATTTTGCAATCTAACACTACACATTTAGTAGGTATATTTCTATACCAAACTGGTCTACAACAGGTTTGTCATAAACCAGTACTTACTGAGAGCTGAGTAACATCCTTCAAATCTCATTTGGAAGGAAAGCTGCATTTGGAGTGCAGACAGCATGGTGGTATCAAACAGTACTTACTCATAGGTTAGCTTATTTCATCCTTCAAACCACCCAGAGTCTCGGGGCATCTGGCACAATAAAAATAGCCTTGGAACAACTTTAAAATAAAGCCACCAATTACCAACCACTGGTATTATTTTAACTTCCCTCTTCACATATATATATATTTTAAGAATATTCCTAATAACATCTTATATGGGAGGCATTCAATTCATGCTTTGGAGCTGGGGGCAATGGGGAGCAAAATGAATGCCACTGCTTTCGACAAGGAAAATAATTATAACTCAGCCCGTTTCTCTTGACAAGTGAGACTCCTTTAATACAGGATTAATGTAGACGCAAAAATAAGGATGGATTCAAAAGACCAACCAGTCTCAAAAGGAACCATTCCACCTCAACTCTTTCCAAATACGATATTAAACTCGAAAGAGTTGGAACTGTCGTATCATAAAAACGAACCTTTCTAGGATACTGGAAATAAATAAAAATTATTTCAAATGTTAAAGGCTAGTAATATTTTCATTAAAAGGTGCCACAAAGTAGAGTGAGAGACCAGAGCACAGAGCAGGGCTCGACAGCGGGGCTGCACGGTGTAAACCCTACACCTGTCACTTAGTGTGACCCTGGGCAAGCTAACTTAATTTCTCTGTACTTCCAGTTTCTCAGCTGTACAATGTGGGGAGTGTCAGGACCGCCTCCACAGGGTTGTCATAAAGACTGAATGAGGTCATATTTGCTCAGTGCCTGGTCTGGGTAAGTTCAAGTAAGTCAATGCATATAAAAATTTAAATGCCTGAAACTATGAAAAAACATTGAGCTAAAGACATCGACAAACTTAAAAGCCACTAAAAAGCATTCAGGGAGCTTTACTTTTTCAAAATATTCCACTTGGAGTAGATTCCACGTAACTGTGAACTCCTCGGTGTGTCTTCAAAAAAAGACCTACCCAGACATTACATTTCAGCATTCACTGTGGGCAGCCAACATGGTACTTGCTTTCCTGGTAAACTGTCATTTTCTATATTAAAACGTTTCAAACAAGTCAAAGTGGGACACATATAGATGGAATATTCTGTGCATACCAAGTGTGTGTGGGGGGGGTGTGTGAGCGGGGAGGCGCAATAAAGACCACTCACATTGCAGGAGCCTAAATAAATAAGATTAAAGCTAGTGTTATTTGAGTATCTAAACAAACATGGCTGCATCCTTCCTGAAAAGGAATCTAAACCGTCCCTGAAATCAAATTAATGGACATAATACTATAGAAAAAACAGATTACTAGAAAAATCAGCTGCTTAGCCTAAGATTTTCATAGGATCCTCTCATGAAGCCAGAACAAGGCCTCACTGTGAACTCCGTGAAAAACAAAGAAGAGGCAAAAATCTACTTCAGAACCCACCTGCCCTCTTTTAAGTCAAACTGTGAAGATAATGGAGCAGCTTTCAGAGGCCCTAAACGAAAAACTTCTGGTAACTGTCCCTGCCTAGATGAGCAAAGCACATCCCCGAGCAGTCCGGCACTGGACGCACAGCGCTGAAGCGATGGGCCGGCGGGGGAGGTGCAAAGATTTTTCCTCTTGTCAGTCCAAAGTTGCCGGGAGACTATCTCTACCTCTTTCTCAAGACAGCTGGAAACAAATCAGATAATGAGGATGCAAGCAAAAAAAAAAAAAAAGGCGCTACAAGAATACTGTCTTAAAATCCATTCTCTCTCTTAGGTCCCTGAGCTTTCCTAGCAAACACACGGGAAACAGAACACACTGCTCTCAGGAAGGAAGGGTTACCCTAGCAGAACATACGGGCATGCGTCCACTCGACCGCATCGATGCTTACGTTAGCTTGATTACAGACACGAACCGCTCGGGTTTGCAAGGAGCTGACCGTTCCCATTCTTTATTCCCCTGGGGCTCCCAGAGAAGCGCTGTAAACTCGGGGCAAAAACCCTAGTTCTCAGAACCGAGGACTTGGTCTCACTTTGCCTCGAGTTTGCGCGCTGGCACACCAGCTGCACTAGGCAGAGGAGGAGAAAACCAAGGGGCCGCCGGGGCCGGGAGCACCGGGCGGGCAGCGGGGAGCGCCCCGCCGGCCGCCAACCGCGGCGAAGGCGGCGCGCCCGGCTCCCGGCCCCGAAGGCTGACGCGGGAGCCGCCTGCGGAGAAGAGCGCTCGGGGAGCGCCGCCGCGCGGGCCGCGCCGCCCCGGAAGACCCGCTCGCCGCCTCAGAGGCGGGCAGGCGCGCCCGCGCCGCGGCCCCGCGCGCGGGCCCCGCAGAGGCCGCTCGCGCCCTCGCCTCCCGGGGCAACGCCGCTGCGGGCCCCGGCCGCCCTCGCCCCAACAGCTAGGCCCTCCGGGCGGGCGCAGCGCCGAGGCCGCCCTCCCGCGCCCCCGCGGCGCCGCGCGGGAGGCAAAGTTTGGCTGCGACCGCTGGGCCGCGAACTTTCCCGCCCGCTCGCCCGCCCGGGCGGCGCTCCGCCCGTCCGCTCTCGGCCGGCCCCGGGCGCAGGCCCTCCGCGCCGCCGGACTACTTACTCTGGCGGTTCCCGCAGCGACGGCGCCTCCGCGGCGGCCATCTTGAACTTCCTGACTCCTCGGCAGCGGTGGCGGCGGCTCCGCGGACGGCGGAAGCCAGGGGAGGCGGAGGAAGAGGGAACAGGGCCGTCGCGCATGTGCCGACAGCGTCGGGACCCGTGGAGCTCGGCGTCGCTCGAAGAATCCGGATATACAAGTGCATCCGGGGACAGAGCGCACGAGCGTCGTGACGCACTTCCGGAAGGGGCGGGACCGCGGCGGCCCTGGTCGGGGCTTTAAAGGTGCACGCTGATTGGGTAAAAACCGTCGTCAAGTTCTAGGAACCTGGAGAGGGCGTGGAAGGTAGAGTTCTCTGCCTGCTGGGCGCAGTTCCGAGAACTGGTCTCGTTGTGGGACCCAGACTTGGGTGAAAATTTTCAAGCTGGGCAAACAAGATGATTTTGCTTTTTAAACGCCTTCTTATCCCTTAGATAACTCAATGTGAAGCGGTATTAAGAGAAAGTTTGTAGACAGGCATTTTGAGAATACTGCAAGCTAGCGCTGTACCTGGAACGTAGGGAACTACTAGTATTGGCACGTTCGTTTGAAACTTTTGGAACTTTGTTTCAGGTTTGGCTGAGTTCACAGATCAGGAGTCCGTTACTCCTGTCCAGGTTCTCTAGAGCTGTAAACTGAATTTTTAAGTAACATTTCTGGTCCAAATAACTTTATGATTTTGTTTTTCTACAATAATGGAATCTACAGTAATGAGATTAAATGAAATACCGTATGTGAAAAGTTACTGTCTCTTGGTTAAAAGTTACTGTCTCTAGCTGACTCATTTGAGAAGCCCCTGATGGTGGGAGAGATTGAAGGCGGGAGGAGAAGGGGACGACAGAGGATGAGATGGTTGGATGGCATCACCAACTCATGGACGTGAGTTTGAGTAAACTCTGGGAGTTGGTGATGGACAGGGAGGCCTGGCGAGCTGCAGTCCATGGGGTCGCAAAGAGTCGGACAGGACTGAGCGACTGAACTGAAATGAACTGCCTCTGGAGAACTTTCAGTAACTTGTAGGTTTTTACATTCTCTTTGTTTCTCTAAAGAGTATCTTTCTTCATATTTGAGCCTGAAAGCAAGGTGATGATTGGGTTTGAGTTTGATTTAGAAATCTGAGTTCAGAATAGCTGAGCTTCTTATATGTCTCTTGATTGTCAGAGGGGAAGAGTTACAAATATTCTTGTAAAATAAGTCTCTAGTTGGCTGAATCCCAAATGTGTTAAAATGTTAAGCATTTTCCCCTCATGGACTTTATTAATACGGAATACTAAATCCTTGGATGTTTATTGACTTCTGTGGGTTCTCCCACCCTCACCCCACACCCATTCCTGCATTTCTTTGAATGGTCCTTAACTGTTTTCTTCATGAAGTGTTTATTTCTTTAATGGAAAATTCCATGGACGGAGGAGCCTGGTAGGCTACAGTCCATGGGGTTGCAGAGTCGGACACGACTGAGCAACTTCACTTTCTTTCTTTGTTTCTCCTCAATTATCAAATTCAGGTATAATAACTTAGGAGGCTTCTTTCAAAGGAAATAGTTTTCAGAAAATGGTTTATATGTTCACCCATATATTTATTGATGTACTAGTGTGTAGGTTGGAATTTCATAATTATGCTAATTGTTCCTATCTCTAGATTCTCATCCAGGTATATCTTTTTTAAAGGTATTATGTATACAGCAATACAGCAGTCTTGTATTTACAGTTAATTATATTCTCTGTCCCACGAAGGCAAGGCCATGTGTCACTGTGTTAAGAATAGCTCACATACGTTATTAAAATAACATTAGTACATTATTTTTAAATAAATGATTTTAAAGTGAAAATGGTGTATGTAGTACAAACCTATAATAGACCTCTTCTTGGAAGTGAGTACAAGCCTGTAAGAGATCTCATCTTGGATATAAAGTAGAATAATACACTTTAAAGAAGCCTAGTAAACTGGCACTCAGAGGTAAGGTGACTTGATTGTGATGACTCAGTTCTGAGGTGCCAAGCCATGGTTTGAACTGAAATTTCTCGTGTCTGCACTCTTCCTTCTTACTGTGCTGTTTCCCACAGAAAAGTCGTTTATTTAGCATCTCTCTATAGTGCACCCATCCACACAGTTCTTCGGTTTTCAAATGCTTTTGGAATATAAGTAATGGAAAGAGTGAGGAAGGCATGGCAACCCACTCTAGTATTCTTGCCTGGAGAATCCCATAGACAGTAGCCTGACAGGCGACAGTCCCCAGGGTCACAAGAGTTGGACATGGCTAAAACGACTTAGCATACATGCGATGGAAAGAGTACTAGATTGGCACCAGAAATTCCTTATTTTCCCTAGCTCCAGAAACTGTCGTCTCTTTCTTGATTAGTGGAGCGCTTATACATCAGTCTGTTTCCTCAGCCTTAAAGTGGTCTCCCCGGCCCCCGCCCCAGTCTCCATTTCTTTGCAGCATCTTTAACGTGGAGATTAAACGAAGCATCCTGAGTATATAGGGAGGATAGGTGGGGAACAGAGGATCTAAGGTTCAGGTTTGAAGCCTGATTATGGCTGGCTCAAGTTGAGACTTGGACAAATCATTCAAGTTTTAAAAGAGAGCATAGTGAAAGTCAAGCTTCAGAAAATGATGCTGGCAAACATCTCCTTTAAAAATGTCACCAAACTCGCTCGCACGGTGCTGCTTTTGGGGAGTGCGCTAGGGGACACACTNACAGAGGATCTAAGGTTCAGGTTTGAAGCCTGATTATGGCTGGCTCAAGTTGAGACTTGGACAAATCATTCAAGTTTTAAAAGAGAGCATAGTGAAAGTCAAGCTTCAGAAAATGATGCTGGCAAACATCTCCTTTAAAAATGTCACCAAACTCGCTCGCACGGTGCTGCTTTCGGGGAGTGCGCTAGGGGACACACTCCAAACTGTTCGTAGTTTTGGAAGAAGCTGCGCTCTCTGAAGGCGGAGTTAAAGCAAACGTCCGCTTCTTACTTTAATCATTCAGCAGACGTTTCCAAAGCAACAGACTTACGCTCGACTTTTCATTTTCAAACCCGAAGCCCATCGTTGCGACCGCGCTGCCCTTTCTTGCGTTTGGAAACCTTTGCACCGGAAAGCCGCGAGGAAGGGCTGGCCCCGCCCACTGGAAGTCCATGGAGGCGGGGCCCCCTTGGAGGGCGGGGCCTCAGCGGCGGGGCGGGGCCTCGGTGGCGAGGCAACGGCTTAGTTGCTCTGAGAGGCGTGGGATCTTCCCTGGCCAGTGATTGAACCCCTGTCTCCTGCATTGGCAGGCGGATTCCTGTCCACTGCGCCACCAGGGAGGTTCCTAAAGTGTTTTTTAAAAAGCTCAGCTATCACTTTTGTGAGGTTGTGAGTATATGAGGGGAGTGTTTTTGTAAACTGAGTGGAATCACAGATAACAATATCTCATTTCAGCAACGTTTTCCCACCACATTTATAAAACATTGTAAAATTGTGTGCCTTGCAGTGAAAATTTAACACCCAATTGTATGTCAATCATCTCAATAAAATTGGAAAAAAGCAGATTTAAAGCCAGCTTTTAAAAATGCCTTTTTATGCATTTCTTTCTCTTTTTTTCCGTTTGTAGGTTTGTATTGTTAAACTACTGAATTTGAATGTAAATTCCAGTACATATCCTGTGATCCTGACACTTAGCAAAGGAAAGCATAGCTTCCATCCTTCTTTCCTCGGGGAAGACTTTGAAACTCACATTGCACCCTTGGGAGAAATACTGTCCTTAGAGATAAGTGGGTTCAATCTTTGCCAAATCACCAGCAGCACCAAGAACAGCCTCAGGAGCCGCATTTTAATTTCCTGTTGAATGACAGGTGATATTACGGTTTTGAACCAGAAATGAAAACCCACTCAGATGAAAACTTCCATGTTTTAGAATGTAGATCAGTCAGAAGACAGAGGAAATCTGGAAACAATGCAACAGTGTGCCAAGCGCCCCCAGACCCCAGCCCCAGGGGCCACAGCAATGGTCTCCGCCTGACGGAGAGACCAGCGCATGAAGGAAGCCTGCCGGTGCCTGTGAACCGCCTTTCTCTCCTGCGGCTCCTGTCCTCTGTGCTAAAAGCAGGCAGGAGAGAGAGACCCGGCAGAGCCCGCCCTAACTGCTGTTCTGTGCTGAATTTCTCCTGCACAACCTCAGAACCATGGGAGAATTCAGTGTCCAAAGTAGTTTATCAAAATTGAGAACTGATAAAAGTCAGAAAAGGAGGAAGAAATGACAATTGAGTTCACCTCTTAAAACGTAATGAAAGAAGCCTTCCATGTAGCCTTTTTTTTTTTACTTGGCTGCGTTGGGTCTGAGTTGGGCCAGACCGGATCTTTCTTTGCAGCTCACAGACTCTCTGGTTGCATCGTGCAGGCTCAGTAGTTGCGGGTAGGGAACTTACCTGCTTCCACTGCATGTGGGATCATTCCCCAACCAGGGATGGAACCAACGTCCCCTGCATAGCACAGCGGATTCTTAACCACTGGGCCACGAGGGAAGTCCTGGTGTAGCCTACTTTAGACTGCAGTTGTACTTAATTATGTTGTGTATGTCAAAAGAGACCTTTTGGAATTGCGAGTTTCTGTTGTAATTGAGTGCTAAGTAGAGTTTAACAAGAAGACACCATTTTTCACATGCTAGTAAAATTAACTGTCAGTGCTTGATAGAGAAAAAGTTTTCTTGACACAAAATGGTTGGGGGAAACATGGGAATCAGTCATCTAGGAAAGGAGTCAGTCGTCATAGTGTTTAAAAAAATTATCCAAAGTGGCTTTCCTTGACATTGAACACCTAAGAAATCTCAAGGGAGTTCTCATTATGACAACTGACTTCTCATTATGATAACTGACTTCTCATTATGATAGCTGACTATTTTACTGGAAAGTTTAGAGCCTTTCTTTTTTGTTGCTGCTGTTCTTATTCAGTCGTTTTAAATGAAATTCAGCAAATTGTACTTTGAATGTGAACAGTCACAGCACCTGTGTTTCACGGTACAGCTGGTTTCCGTGAGCCTTTTGTAACTTGCGTAATTTTGGGCAGTTTGATATAATTCAGTGTAATCAAAGAGTGTGGGGATAGAAAATGATTTTCTAGCATATACATTATATTGTCTCCTTTTAATATTTGTTTGAAAATATGCCCATAATTTATTTGTTTGCCTGTGCCGGGTCTTAGCTGTGGCAAGCAGAATCTTGAGCTGTGGCGTGCAAACTCTTGGGTGCCGCAAGTGGGCTCTAGTTCCCTGGTCAGGGATCGAACCTGGGCCCCTGCATTGGGAGCATGGTGCTACTGCCTTAATGGGTACTGAGGTGGCGGCACTTTTACAACCTTTGATTTTGCACCATCAGCACGAGGACAATGCAGCCAAAATGGCAGGCGGCATCTCAGTGTTGTTATAAGGTAGCTTCGACATTGTAGACCCCATGAAAGGCTTCTGGGAGCCCCTAATGATTCATGGACCACTCTTGGAGAACCGAGACGGTCGTTAGAGAACCTAGTCAAGTGGACGGAACACTGAGGGGCTGCAGCGGGCCGGGTTCTCAGTGCCAGGGCAGGGCTCCCGCTGGTGGAGGGCAGCAGAGCTCGGCACGACACGGTCAGCGCTGGATGGAACAGCACAGAGAGGCGACGAGGGCGACGAGCTCCAACACCTAGGGTGTGTCGGTCCCCCCGCCCAGCAGCTCCCACCCTGCGGACCGGGACAGGTGGCCCGCACACGGCCTGCCCCTCCCCTGAGGAGTGTGAGCTGTGAGCCGGGAGCCCGGCCGGGCCATCACGGCACGCGCCGGAGCAGAGCCACCGAGCGCCCGGTGCGCCCGAAGCAGGGACATCCATCCCCGCGCGGGGCAGTAGAGGACCAGGCTGCGTGGCTTCCTTCCTCGGCGAGGAAGCGTCCAGGGCCAAGGCGGGCTCTCGTGCTGGCCGAGCGGGCGGAGGGGCCGTGGACAGGAGGAGCCTCTCAGCAGGAGCGTGCGAGCCGCTGCGCGCCGGCCTGACCCGCTGCTTCTCTTTGTCTAACCTCATCTACTAACAGTCGCTTTCCTTCCTTCCTTTTTTTTGGGGGGGGGGTCAAATTATTTTGCCTTAAGGTATTCTGTAATGCTTTCTCGTTCAAAATTATTACAAAGCTTAATCATATCGAGGTGTGCTTTTAAAAATTAATACTGGAGGAAATAGGCATCATTTAAAACGTATAACCAAATAGCAGTCAATCCAAAGTAGTAAATAAGTGCCAGATGCCGTGTATTACAGGCTTCCCTGATGGTTCAGGGGCTAAGAATCCATCTGCAGGGCAGGAGGCTCAGGAGACTGCGGTTCAAGCCCTTGGCCGGGAAGATCTCCCGGAAAAGGAAAGGGGAACCCACTCCAGTATGTGCCTGGGAAATCCCAGGTCAGAGGAGGCTGGCGAGTGCAGTCCATGGGGTCGCAAGAGTCGGACTGAGCGACTACACCACCACAACTGTGTATTACACATGCCTTCAAGGGGGACAAAGGAATAAAACTCAAACTTCCAGGACTCGTTTCATCCTCATATCTGGGGAGGCATGTGGTCGGTTTCTGTCATTACCTTCTCCCCTTGTTCTCTGCCTTCTTAGAGCCTCTTGCTATTTTCACAGCCTATTTGGAATAAATAATGCTGGATCCTGTCTACTCTGGGTGCTTTTAAAACTGAGAACCGACTTCTTGCCGTACAGAGGCTTATCAGCAGAGAACGTGAGAGGCAGGGGCATCTGCTACAGAACTGGGTGATTTCTCCCCTGTTCCTACATGGGAAGTAGCCCTGCGTTTCTCTCCTTCTTGAAAGAGATCACGGCTACTGGAGTCCTCCTGCCCACTTCAGTGGAGGCACGTGCTCACCTCTCTCGAGGGCAGCTTCGGTGTGCCCTGCTAAGCAGCAGCAGCTAGCAGGAGGGCGTCGGTTTCCTCTGGGTGGTGGGCACCGCCTCAAGTGTGAAGTCCTAGGGAGAGTTTGGGGCAGAATTTGAATTGTTTTAGACTGTTGTTGTTCAGTTGCTCAGTGGTGTCAGACTCTTTGTGACCCCATGGACTGCAGCACGCCAGGCTTCCCTGTCCTTCACTGTCTCCTGGAGTGTGCTCAAATTCATGTCCATTGAGTCAATGATGCCATCCAACCATCTCATCGTCTGTCGCCCCCTTCTCCTCTTGCCCTCAATCTCTCCCAGCAACAGCATCATGTTTTAGATTAAATTCCTAATGTATAAGAATGGCTTGCAAACCCTGAGATGGTATCCACTGGAGAGGTGCCAGTGAGAGTTTCCAATTTTTAAGTATACATGAGTTCATTCATCTTTCCAGGGATGAAAGTTACAGATGTCAGGTTACATTTCTGCAACAAGAACCATTTATAGACAATCTGAAACATTCTGCCTTGTTTGTCCTATTTGGATCATATGAATGGTTGCCCTAATTACACAATTTAAATGAAAAGTACTTTGTAATTGGTAAGGTGTGTACAGATATTACTGGAAGTTAGTAAAGTAAAAGAGGAAGGCAACTGAGCAAGGGTCAAACCCTTGCCAGAAAAGGCTACCTAAGACACACACTTGGGGCGATAGGAGTCTGTGAGGTGAATCTCCTCTTGAGACCATCTGTCAGTGTTGCTCCTTTTTATAAACTGTAAGTTTGTTCTTGTGCTTTTTTCATCAGGACTTAGTTTTGATACAATCAATAGGTATTAATCTGTAAATATATGTACAGACTTATATTGTATCTGTACTAATTATAATTCATAGAATTAAAATGAGTATTTCTGATTGGTCTTCATGATCATTTTGAAGATTAGAGAGCATCTAAATATGCAGACCAGGGAATATAACCATGGTTTTATGATAACTTTAACTGGTGATATAATCTATAAAAATATTGAATCACTGTGACTCACAATGGAAACTAAAAGAGTATTGTACATCAACTATTTTAGGAAAGGAAGCAAAGGTGCTTGAACAAGTGATTAAAGTGAAATTTTTAGATTATGATTTTTATTTGTGAATTTTATGACTTTATTGCAAATAAATTGGCTACATGATGCAATTTTATAATGTTAAATAAACACAATATATGCCAATCTGTATACCATAAAGATTAAATTGAAAGGTGTTTAGTCATTTAACGAAATAATTTATCATAAGATTCTTAAAAAAAAGCAAACTCCTGGTACATATCAGAGATTCAGTGGATAGAACTTTCAGTTGAGTTCTGCGAATACTCATTGAGCCCCTCTCACGTACCAGCTGCATTGTTTTGGAAACTCATCTGTCACCTAAATCTCGGTGGTGGCTGTTCAGTGGCTCAGTCGTGTCTGGCTCTTGGTGACCCCACGGACTGCGGCACAGCAGGTTTCCCTGCCCTTCACTGTTATCCCGGATTTGCTCAAAGCCATGTCCATTGAGTCGGTGACACCATCCAACCATCGCATCCTCTGTCGTCCCCTTGCCCTCCTGCCCTCAATCTTTCCCAGCCTCAGGGTCTTTTCCAATGAGTACATCTGAAATAATTCAGTCAGGGCAAAGTGACCCTGCTCTGTGTGTGTGTGTGTCTATGGACATCTTCCACCAGAGGGCAGTTAGGACAAAGGGACCCTAAGTGACCCTGGTGTGTGTGTGTGTGTGTGTCTCTCTCTCTCTCTCTGGACATCCTCCACCAGAGGGCAGCAAAGGACCATCCGGGGGTGTGTGTGTTGTGTGTGTGTGTGTGTGTGGTGTGTGTGTGTGTGTGGTGTGTGTGTGTGTGTGGTGTGTGTATGTGTGTGTGGTGTGTATGTGTGTCTCTCTCTCTCTCTCTCGCTCTCTCTAGGGACAGCCTCCACCAGAGGGCAGCCAAGGGCCAGCCTGGGGTGTATGTGTGTCTGTGTGTGTGTGTGTGTGGTGTGTGTGTGTGGTGTGTCTGTGTGTGGTGTGTGTGTGTGTGTGTGTGGTGTGTGTGTGTGTGGTGTGTGTGTGTGTGTGTGGTGTGTGTGTGTG
>SJYT01069966.1:0-102132 GCA_006410635.1 Cephalophus harveyi | reverse complement strand
ACCCCTGGAATTACTCTCGACTTTCCTGTTGAGATGAAGCCCTCTTTCTCTGCATCAGAAACGCCAGAATCCTTTCCTGGCGAAGCAGGGAAAGGATCCCGCATCGGGAGTGGAGGAGGGAGAAATGGGGCTCCTCATGATTTGTGGTGGGACCCTCAGTGTCCCTCTCGAATGGAAATGGTTATGTCGGGGAACTTCTTGAGTTGTAGCAAGGCTGTGAAGGACCCTTTGAGGTTGAATAGGGAAGGCCGGTTTACTCGTGGGATGCCGCAGCAGTAAACGGCCTCATTTCTCCTGGAGGGGAGAACCTCATGGTTTTTCTCGAGTTGTGGCAGGTCCCTCTCGAGTTATGACAGGGACATCAGGGACACTCTCACGTGGCCTCAGGATAGGCCAGTCTCTGTGCGACTTGAGAGGTGCTCCTGGGGATTCCTCTCCATTCGGTTCTGGGTCCTAATTCCCCAACCTTGAGCCGAAGCTGGAACGTGACGTGTCCTCTCCATTGCTGGCATGGAAATTGGGGATTCTCTGGAGTCTCCCAAGGGGAGTCTGACCTCGTCTCCTGTGGTTGCATTCACGTCCTCTTTCCTCCTGAGCTGTTTCTGCAGTGTCAGGCTTCCCCTCGACTTGAAACGGGTATCTTGTCTTTCCCTCGAGATGCCACAGGCCTGTGGCACGAGCCACTGTGGTGAAGGGGAGTCTGACCTCGTCTCCTGTGGTTGCATTCACGTCCTCTTTCCTCCTGAGCTGTTTCTGCAGTGTCAGGCTTCCCCTCGACTTGAAACGGGTATCTTGTCTTTCCCTCGAGATGCCACAGGCCTGTGGCACGAGCCACTGTGGTGTGAGGACATGCAGAGGTGACACTCGAGGTAGTGCCGGAAATTCAGATTCATCTGGAGTGAACTGAGACATCTGGTGGACTTTTAGTATGCTGGAACGACCCCGGGAGGTCTCGGCATTCCTGTTGAGAGCGACACCTCTTGAGATGTGACAGGAACGGCAGGAATCCTTTCCCAACGAAGCAGAGGAAACGACCCTCATCTCGAGCTCACGATGGGAAAGCGAGGGTCCCCCTGAGGTGTGCCGGGACCCTACGTGTTCCTTCCGTGTGGGGACTGGTATGTCGGGGAACTTCTTGAGTTGCAGCTAATCCTTTCCAGTCGGAGCAGGGAAATGATCCCTCATCGGCAGCAGAGGAGGGGGAAAGGGGGCTCCTCTTGAGTTGTGGTGAGACCCTCAGTGTTCCTCTGGAGTGGAGATGGTTATGTCATGGAACTTCTTGAGTTGTAGCAAGGGTGTGAAGGACACTTTCAGGTTCAGGAGGGAAGGCCGGTTTTCTCTTGGGATGCCGCAGCAGAAAACGGCCTCATTTCGCCTAGAAGGTTGAACCTCCTGGTTTTTCTCGAGTTGCGGCAGGTGCCTCTCGAGTTAGGATGGGGTCCTCAGGGACCCTCTCCCGTGGCCTCAAGAAACGCCAGTCTCTGTGCGAGTTGAGAGGGGCTCCTCGGGATTTCTCTCCAGTCGGTGCCGGGTCCTAAGTCCACATCTTGAGCCGAAGCTGGAACCTGAGGTTTCCTCTCCAGTGCTGGCATGGAATTTGGGGTTTCTCTGTAGTCTCTCAAGGGGAATCAGGCCTCGTCTCCTGTGGTTGCATGCACGTCCACTTTCCTACTGAGATGTAGCTGCAGTGTCAGGCTTCCCCTCGACTTGACCCCGGGATCTCTGTCCTTCCCTCGAGATGCCAGAGGCCTGTTACATGAGCCACCATGGTATGAGATGATATGCAGGTGACACTCGAGGTAGTGCAGGGAAATCAGGTGCATCTGGAGTGGACTGAGACTTCTGAGGGAATTTTGGTATGTTGGCACGACCCCTGGAAATCTCAGCTTTCCTGTTGAGAGTGCCACCTCTTGAGATGTGACGGGAATGGTGGGAATCCTTTCCTGACGTAGCAGGGAAAAAGACCCTCATCTCGAGCTCACGATGGGGAAACGAGGCTCCTCCTGAGGTGTGCCGGGACCCTTAGTGTTCCTCCCACTTGGGGACTGGCATTTCGGGGAACATCTTGTGTTGCAGCAATGGTGGGAAGGACGCTTGCGAGGTTCAAGTGGGAAGGTGTAATTTCCCTCGTGATGCCACAGCAGAAAAGGAACTCATCTCGCCTGCAGGACAGAACCTCCTGGTTTTTTTCGAGTTGTGGAAGGTCCCTCTTGAGTTACGACAGGGACCTCAGGGACCCGCTGATGTGGCCTCAGGAAAGACCAGTCACCATACGAGTTGCGAGGGGTCCTTCGGGATTCATGTCCAGTCAGTGTCGGGTCCTAGGTACTCGTCTGGAACTGCAGCCAGAAACTGAGGTTTCCTCTCCATGCTGACTGGGATTTGGGGTTCCTCTGGAGTCTCCACAGGAGAGTCAGTACTCTTCTCAATTTGAGACATCCCCGACCGTTTTCTTCCCAAGCTGTAGCAGCAGTGTCAGGGTTCCTGACGAGTTGACACAGGGATATGTGGATTTCCCTCGAGGTGCCACAGGGCTGTCGCAGATGCCACCGTGGTGTGATTCGATAATCAGGGTGACCTTCGAGGCAGTGCAGGGAAATCAGGTTCATCTGGAGTGGACTGAGACATTTGGGGGTCTTTTGGAATGGTGGCATGACCCCTGGAGTTCCTCTCGACATTCCTGTTGAGAGCACGCCCTCTTGCTTTTCCTGACGAGTTGACACAGGGATATGTGGATTTCCCTCGAGGTGCCACAGGGCTGTCGCAGATGCCACCGTGGTGTGATTCGATGTTCAGGGTGACCTTCGAGGCAGTGCAGGGAAATCAGGTTCATCTGGAGTGGACTGAGACATTTGGGGGTCTTTTGGAATGGTGGCATGACCCCTGGAGTTCCTCTCGACATTCCTGTTGAGAGCACGCCCTCTTGCTGTGCGACAGGAACACCAGAACCCTTTTCTGTCGAAACAGGGAAAGGATCCCTCATCGGGAGTGGAGGAGCGGGAAAGGGGCCTCCACTTGACTTGTGGTGGGATCCTCAGTGTTCCTCTCGATTGGAGATGATTATGTCGAGGATCTTCTTGAGTTGTAGCAAGGCTGTGAAGGACCCTTTGAGGTTCAGGAGGGAAGGCTGGTTTTCTCTTGGGATGCCGCAGCAGAAAATGGCCTCATCTCGCCTGGAAGGGAGAACCTCCTGGTTTATCTAGAGTTGCTGCAGGTCCCTCCCGATTTATGACGGGGACATCAGGGACCCTCTCGCGTCGACTAAGGAAAGGCCAGTCTCCATGCGTGTTGAGAGGGGCTCCTCGGGATTCCTCTCCAGTCTGTGCCGGGTCCTAAGTCCCCGTTTGGAGCCGAAGCTGGAACCTGAGGTTTCCTCTCCAGCGCTTTCATGGAACTTTGGGTTTCTCTGGAGGCTCTCAAGGGGAGTCAGGCCTCATCTCCTGTGGTAGCATGCACGTCCGTTTTCCCCCTGAGATGTAGCTGCAGTGTCAGGTTTCCCCTCTACTTGACCCTGGGATCTCTGTCTTTCCCTCGAGATGCCAGAAGCCTGTGACACGATCTACCGTGGTTTGAGGCGATACGCAGTTGACACTCGAGGTAGTGCAGGGAAATCAGGTTCATCTGGGGTGGACTGAGACATCTGGGGTACTTTTAGTAGGTTGGCACGACCCTGGAGATCTCGGCTTTGCTGTTGAGAGCGGCACCTCTTGAGATGTGATAGGAAAGGCGGGAATACTTTCCTGACGAAGCTGGGAAAAAGACACTCATCTCGAGCTCGCGATGGGGAAACGAGGCTCCTCCTGGGGTGTGCCAGGACCCTTAGTGTTCCTCCCGCGTGGTTACTGGTCTGTTGGGGGAAACTTCTTGTGTTGCACCAAGGGTGGGAAGGACGCTTAAGAGGTTCAAGTGGGCAGGTGAGTTTTCCCTCGTGATGCCACAGCAGAAAAGGGCCTCATCTCGTCTGCAGGGGAGAACCTCCTGGTTTTTCTCGAGGTGTGGCAGGTCTATCTCGAGTTACGATGGGGACCTCAGGGACCCGCTGGCGTGGCCTCAGGAAAGGCCATTCTCCATACGAGTTGTGAGGGGCACCTCGGGACTCCTGTCCAGTCAGTGTCAGGTCCTAGGTACCCGTCTGGAACTGCAGCCAGAACCTGAGGTTTCCTCTCCAGTGCTGAGTGGGATTTTGGGTTCCTCTGGAGTCTCCACAGGAGAGTGAGGACTCTTCTCAATTGGAGACATCCCCGTACGTTTTCCTCCCAAGCTGTAACAGCAGTGTTAGGCTTCCCGATGAGTTGACACAGGGATCTGTGGATTTCCCTCGAGGTGCCACAGGGCTGTTGCAGATGCCACCGTGGTGTGATTTGATAATCAGGGTGACCTTCGAGGCAGTTCAGAGAAATCAGGTTCATCTGGAGAGAACTGAGACATTTGGGGGTCTGTTGGAATGGTGGCATGAACCCATGAGTTCCTCTCGACATTCCTGTTGAGATCACGCCATCTTGCGGTGCGACGGGAACACCAGAAACCTTTTCTGTCGAAACAGGGAAAGGATCCCTCATCAGGAGAGGAGGAGGGGGAAAGGGGCCTCCACTTGAGTTGTGGTCAGACCCTCAGTGTTCCTCTCGATTGGAGATGATTATGTCGGGGAACTTCTTGAGTAGTAGCAAGACTGTGAAGGACCCTTTGAGGTTCAGGAGGGAAAACCGGTTTTCTCTTGGGATGCCACAGCAGAAAACTGCCTCATCTCGCCTGGAGGGGAGATCCTCCTGGTTTATCTCGAGTTGTGGCAGGTCCCTCTCGAGTTATGACGGGGACATCAGGGAACCTCTCGCGTCGCCTCAGGAAAGGCCAGTCTCCGTGTGAGTTGAGAGGGGCTCCTCGGGATTCCTCTCCAGTCGGTGATGGGTCCTAAGTCCCCATTTGGAGCCGAAGCTGGAACCTGAGGTTTCCTCTCCAGTGCTGGCATGGAACGTGGGGTTTCTCTGGAGTCTCTCAAGGGGAGTCAGGCCTCGTCTCCTGTGGTTGCATGCATGTCCGCTTTCCTCCCGAGATGAAGCTGCAGTGTCAGGCTTCCCCTCGACTTGACCCCAGGATCTCTCTTTCCCTCGAGATTCCAGAAGCCTGTGACATGATCTTCCATGGTGTGAGGCAATACGCAGTTGACACTCGAGGTAGTGCAGGGAAATCAGGTTCATCTGGAGTGGACTGAGACATCTGGGGGACTTTTAGTATGTTGGCACGAACCCTGGAGATCTAGGGTTTCCTGTTGAGAGCGTCACCTCTTGAGATGTGACAGGAAAGGCTTGCCACCATGGTGTGAGGGGATACGCAGATGACACTCGAGATAGTGCAGGGAAATCAGGTTCATCTGGAGTAGACTGAGACATGTCGGGGCCTTTTAATATGTTGGCACAACCCCTGGAGATCTAGGGTTTCCTGTTGAGAGCGTCACCTCTTGAGATGTGACAGGAAAGGCGGGAAACCTTTCCCGACGAAGCAGGGAAAAAGACCCTAATCTCGAGCTCATGATGGGGAAACGAGGCTCCTCTTGAGGTGTGCCAGGACCCTTCATGTTTCTCCTGTGTGGGGACTGGCATTTCGGGGAACTTCTTGTGTTGCAGCAACTGTGGGAAGGACGCTTGCGAGGTTCAAGTGGGAAGGCAAGATTTCCCTCGTGATGCCACAGCAGAAAAGGGCCTCATCTCGCCTGCAGGGGAGAACGTCCTGGTTTTTTCGAGTTGTGGCAGGTCCCTCTCGAGTTATGACAGGGACCTCAGGGACCCGCTGACGTGGCCTCAGGAAAGACCAGTCACAATACGAGTTGTGAGGGGTCCTTCGGGATTCATGTCCAGTCAGTTTCGGGTCCTAGGTACTCGTCTGTAACTGAAGCCAGAACCTGAGGTTTCCTCTCCAGTGCTGACGTGTATCATGGGGTTCCTCTGGAGTCTCCACATCAGAGTCAGCACTCTTCTCAAGTGGAGACATACACGTCCGTTTTCTTCCCAGATGTAACAGAACTGTCAGGCTTCCCGACGAGTTGACACAGGGATCTGTGGCTTTCCCTCGAGGTGCCACAGGGCTGTCGCAGATGCCACCGTGGTGTGATTCGATGCTCAGGGTGACCTTCGAGGCAGTGCAGGGAATTCAGGTTCTTCTGGGGTAGACTGAGACATTTGGGGGTCTTTTGTAATGGTGGCATGACCCCTGGAGTTCTTCTCGACTTTCCTGTTGAGAGCACGCCCTCTTACTGTGCAGTGGGAACGCCAGAATCCTTTCCTATCGAAGCATGGAAAGGATCCCTCATCGGGAGTGGAGGAGGGGGAAAGGGGGCACCACTTGAGTTGTGGTGGGACCCTAAGTGTTCCTCTCGATTGTAGATGGTTATGTCAGAGAACTTCTTGAGTTGTAGCACATCTGTGAAGGACCCTTTCAGGTTCAGGAGGGAAGGCCGGTTTTGTCTTGGGATGCCGCAGCAGAAAACGGCCTCATCTCGCCTGGAGTGGTGAACCTCCTGGTTTTACTCGAGTTGCGGCAGGTCCCTCTGGAGTTACGATGGGGAACTCAGGGACCTTTCCGCGTGGCCTCAGGAATGGCCAGTCTCCGTGCGAGTTGAGAGCGGCTCCTCGCGATTCCTCTAGTCGGTGCCGGGTCCTAAGTCCCCATCTGGAGCCGAAGCTGGAACCTGAGATTTCCTCTCCAGTGCTGGCATGGATCTTGGGGTTTCTCTGGAGTCTCTCATGGGGAGTCAGGACTCGTCTCATGTGGTTGCATGCACGTCCGCTTTCCTCCTGAGCTGTAGCTGCAGTGTCACCCTTCCCCTCGACTTGACCCCATGATCTCTGTCTTTCCCTCAAATGGCACAGTCCTGTGGCATGAGCCACCGTGGTGTGAGGTGATACATAGGTGACACTCGATGTAGTGCAGGGAGTCAGATTCATCTGGTGTGGACTGAGAGATCTGGGGGACTTTTAGTATGTTGACCACACCCCTGGATGTCTCGACTTTCCTGTTAGAGCGCCACCTCTTGAGATGTGATGGGAATGGCGGGAATCCTTTCCCGACGAAGCAGGGGAGAAAGACCCTCATCTCGAGCTCACATTGGGGAAATGAGGCTCCTCCTGAGGTGTGTCGGGACCCTTCGTGTTCATCCCAGGAGGGGACTGGTATATTGGAGAACTTCTTGAGTTGCAACAAGGATGGGAAGGATGCTTGCGAGGTTCAAGTGGGAAGGTGTGATTTCCCTCGTGAAGCCACAGCAGAAAAGCACCTCATCTCGCCTGCAGGGGAGAACCTCATGGTTTTTCTCGAGGTGCAGCAGGTCCATCTTGAGTTTCGACCGGGACCTCAGGGACCCGCTGGCGTGGCCTCAGGAAAGGCCAGTCTCCATACGAGTTGTGAGGGGCCCCTCGGGATTCCTGTCCAGTCAGTGTCGGGTCCTAGGTACCCGTCTGGAACTGCAGCCAGAAACTGAGGTTTCCTCTCCATGCTGAGTGGGATTTGGGGTTCCTCTGGAGTCTCCACAGGAGATTCAGGACTCTTCTCAGTTGGAGACACACCCGTCCATTTTTTCTCAAGCTGTATCAGCAGTGCAGGCTTCCTGACGAGTTGACACAGGGATCTGTGGCTTTCCCTCGAGGTGCCACAGGGCTGTCGCAGATGCCACCGTGGTGGGATTTGATGCTCAGGGTGACCTTCGAGGCAGTGCAGGGAATTCAGGTTCTTCTGGGGTAGACTGAGACATTTGGGGTTCTTTTGTAATGGTGGCATGACCCCTGGAGTTCTTCTCGACTTTCCTGTTGAGAGCACGCCCTCTTACTGTGCAGTGGGAACGCCAGAATCCTTTCCTATCGAAGCATGGAAAGGATCCCTCATCGGGAGCGGAGGAGGGGGAAAGGGGGCACCACTTGAGTTGTGGTGGGACCCTAAGTGTTCCTCTCGATTGTAGATGGTTATGTCAGAGAACTTCTTGAGTTGTAGCACATCTGTGAAGGACCCTTTCAGGTTCAGGAGGGAAGGCCGGTTTTGTCTTGGGATGCTGCAACAGAAAACGGCCTCATCTCGCCTGGAGTGGTGAACCTCCTGGTTTTACTCGAGTTGCGGCAGGTCCCTCTGGAGTTACGATGGGGAACTCAGGGACCTTTCCGCGTGGCCTCAGGAAAGGCCAGTCTCCGTGCGAGTTGAGAGCGGCTCCTCGTGATTCCTCTAGAGTCGGTGCCGGGTCCTAAGTCCCCTTCTGGAGCCGAAGCTGGAACTTGAGATTTCCTCTCCAGTGCTGGCATGGATCTTGGGGTTTCTCTGGAGTCTCTCATGGGGAGTCAGGACTCGTCTCATGTGGTTGCATGCACGTCTGCTTTCCTCCTGAGCTGTAGCTGCAGTGTCAGCCTTCCCCTTGACTTGACCCCATGATCTCTGTCTTTCCCTCGAATGGCACAGGCCTGTGGCATGAGCCACCGTGGTGTGAGGTGATACGCTGGTGACACTCGAGGTAGTGCAGGAAAATCAGGTTCATCTGGAGTGGACTGAAACATCTGGGGGACTTTAAGTATGTTGGCACGACCCCTGGAAATCTTGGCTTTCCTGTTGAGAGCGCCACCTCTTGAGATGTGACAGGAATGGCGGAAATCCTTTCCCAACGAAGCAGGGAAAAAGACCCTCATCTCGAGCTCACGATGGGGAAACGAGGCTCCTCCTGAGGTGTGTCGGGACCCTTAGTGTACCTCCCGTGAGGGGGCTGGTATGTTGCGGAACTTCTTGAGGTGAAGCAAGGGTGGGAAGGACGCTTGCGAGGTAAAAGTGGGAAGGGTTGATTTACTTCGTGATTCCAAAGCAGAAACGAGCCTCATCTCGCCTGTAGGGGAGAACCTCCTGGTTTCTCTCGAGTTGTGGCAGGTCCCTCTCCAGTTACGACGGGGACCTCAGGGTCCCGCTGGGGTGGCCTCAGGAAAGACCAATCTCCATACGAGTTACGAGGGGCCCCTCGGGATTCCTGTCCAGTCACTGTCGGGTCCTTGGTACTCGTCTGTAACTGCATCCAGTACCTGAGGTTTCCTCTCCAGTGCTGACATGCATCTTGGGGTTCCTCTGGAGTCTCCACAGGAGAGTCAGGACTCATCTTAAGTGGAGACATACACGTGCATTTTCCTCCCAAGCTGTAGAAGACGTGTCAGGCTTCCTGACGAGTTGACACAGGGATCTGTGGCTTTCCCTCGAGGAGCCATAGGGCTGTTGAAGATGCCACTGTAGTGTGATTCGATGCTCAGGGTGACCTTCGAGGGAGTGCAAGGAAATCAGGTTCATCTGGAGTGGACTAAGACATTTGGGGGTCTTTTGGAATGTTGTCATGACCCCTGGAGTTCCTCTCAACTTTCTTGTTGAGATCACGCCCTCTTGCTGTGCGACAGGAACGACAAAATCCTTTCCTGCCGAATCAGGGAAAGGATCCCTCATCGGGAACGGAGGAGGGGGAAAGGGGGCTCCTCTTGAGTTCTGGTGGGACCCTCAGTGTTCCTCTCGAGTGGAGATGGTTATGTCGGGGAACTTCTTGAGTTGTAGCAAGGTTGTGAAGACCCTTTGAGGTTCAGGAGGGAAGGAGTGATTTCTTTCGGGATGCCGCAGCAGAAAACGTCCTCATCTCGCCTGGAGGGGAGAACCTTATGGTTTTTCTCAAGTAGCGGCAGGTCCTTCTCAAGTTACGACGGGGACCTCAGGGACCCGCTCATGTGGCCTCAGGAAATGCCAGTATCCATGCTAGATGAGAGCGACCCCTCAGGATTCCTCTCCTGTCTGTGCCAGGTCCTAAGTCCCCATCTGTAGCTGAAACTGGAACCTCATGTTTCCTCTCCATTGCTGGCATGGATCTTGGGTTTCCTCTGGGGTCTCCCCAAGGGAGTCAGGGCTGGTCTCCTGTGGTTACGAGCATGTCCTCTTTCCTCCCGAGCTGTAACAGCATTGTCAGTGTTCCCGTCGAGTTGACTCAGGGTTCTCTGTCTTTCTCTTGAGATGCCACAGGGCTGTGGAATGAGCGACCGTGGTGTGAGGCGATACGCGGGTGACACTCGAGGTAGTGCAGGGAAATCACGTTCATCTGGAGTGGACTGAGACATCTATGGGACTTTAAGTAAGTGGCCCGACCCCAGGACAACTCCGCTTTCCTGTTGAGAGTGCCTCCCGCTTGAGACGGGAATGGCGGGAATTCTTTCCCGATGAAGCAGGGAAAGGGACCCTCGTCTTGAACTCACGGTGGGGAAACGGGGCTCCTTTTGAGTTGTGCTGGGACCCTCGGTGTTCCACCAATGTGGGGAAGGTTATGTCGGGGAATTTCTTGAGTTGCAGCAAGGGTGGGAAGGACCCTTGCGAGGTTCAAGAGAGAAGGCGTGATTTCCCTCGAGATGCCGCAGCAGAAAATGGCCTCACCTCGCCTGCAGGGGAGAACCTCCTGGTTTTTCTTGAGTTGCGAAAAGTCCCTCTCAATTGATGAGGGGGACCTCAGTGACCTGCTGGCGTGGCCTCAAGAAAGACCAGCCTCCATGTGAGTTGCGAGGGGCCCCTCGGGATTCCTCTCCAGTCATGTCGGTTCCTAAGTCCTTGGCTGGAACTGTGGCCAGAACCTGAGGTTTCCTCTCCAGTGCTCACATGGATCTTGGGGTTCCTCTGGAGTCTCCACAGGAGAGTCAGGACTCTTCTCGAATGGAGACATACACGTCTGTTTTCCTCCCTAACTGTAGGAGCAATGTGAGGCTTCCCTACGAGTTGACACAGGGATCTGTGGCTTTTCCTCGAGGTGCCACCGGTCTGTCACACGTGCCACAGTGGTGTAATTCGGTGCTCGGTGTGACCTTCGAGGCACGGTAGGGAAATCAGGTTCATCTGGAGTGGACTGCGACATTTGGGGGTCCTTTGGAATGGTGGCACGTCCCCTGGAGTCCCTCTCATCATTCCTGTTGAGAGCATGTCATCTTGCTCTGCGACGGGAAAGCCAGAATCCTTTCCCGAAGAAGCAGGGAAGGGAAACCTCATCTGTAGTGGATGAGGGGGAAAGGGGGCCCCTATTGAGTTGTGGTGGGACCCTCAGTGTTCCTCTCGAGTGGAGACGGGTATGTCAGGAACTTCTTGAGTTGCAGCAAGGGTGTGAAGGGCCCTTTGAGGTTCAGGAGGGAAGGAGTGATTTCTCTCGGGATGCCGCAGCAGAAAACGTCCTCATCTCGCCTGGAGGGGAGAACCTTATGGTTTTTCTCGAGTAGTGGCCGGTCCTTCTCAAGTTACGACGGGGACCTCAGGGACCCACTCGTGTGGCCTCAGGAAATGCCAGTCTCTCTGCGAGTTGAGAGCAGCCCCTCGGGATTCCTCTCCTGTCTGTGCCGGGCCCTGAGTCCCTGACTGGAGCCGAAGCTGGAACCTGAGCTTTCCTCTCCACATCTGGCATGGATCTTGTGGTTCCGCTGGAGTTTCCACAGGAGAGTTAGGCCTCGTCTCCTGTGGTTATATGCAAGTCCGTTTTCCTCGCGAGCTGTAGCAGCAGTGTCAGGCTTCCAGACAAGTGGACACAGGGATCTGTGGCTTTCCCTCGAGATTCCAGAGGGCTCTCGCACGTGCCACCTTGGTGTGATTCGATCCTCCCGGTGACCTTCGAGGCAGGGCATGAAAACCAGGTTCATCTGAATTGGACTGAGATATTTGGGGGCCTTTTGGAATGGTGGAACCACCCCTGGAGTTCCTCTCGACATTCCAGTTGAGAATGTCCTCTTGCTGTGCGAAGGGAAGGTCAGAATCCTTTCCTGGCGAAGCAGGAATATGAACCCTCATTGGGAGGGGAGGAGGGGGAAAGAGGGCTCCTCTTGACTTGTGGTGGGACCCTCAGTGTTCCTTTCCAGTGGAGATGGTTATGTTGGGGAACTTCTTGAGTTGTAGCAATGCTGTGAAGGACCATTTGAGGTTCAGGAGGGAAGGCAGGTTTTCCCTTGGGATGCCGCAGCAGTAAATGGCCTCATCTCGCCTGGAGGATAGAACCTCATGGTTTTTCTCGAGTTGCGGCAGGTCCCTCTCGAGTTACGACAGGGACCTCAGGGACCCTCTCGCGTGGCCTCAGGATAGGCCAGTCTCCTTGCGAATTGAGAGGGGCTCCTCGGGATTCCTCTCCAGTCGGTGCCGGGTCCTAAGTCCCCGTCTGGAGCCGAAGCTGGAACCTGAGGTTTCCTCTCCAGTGCTGGCATGGAACTTGGGTTTTCTCTGGAGTCTCTCAAGGGGAGTCAGGCCTCGTCTCCGGTGGTTGCATGCACGTCTGCTTTCTTCCCGAGCTGTAGCTGCAGTGTCAGGCTTCCCCTCGACTTGACCCCAGGATCTCTCTCTTTCCCTCGAGATGCCACAGGCCTGTGGCACGAGCCACCATGGTGTGAGGTGATACGCTGGTGACCCTCGAGGTAGTGCAGGGAAATCAGGTGCATCTGGAGTGGACTGAGACATCTGGGGGACTTTTAGTATGTTGGCACGACCCCTGGAGATCTCGGCTTTCCTGTTGAGAGCACCACCTCTTGAGATGTGATGGGATTGGCGCGAATCCTTTCTCAAAGAAGCCGAGTAAAAGACCTTCATCTCGAGCTCACGAGGGGGAAACGAGGCTCCTCCTGATGTGTTCCGGGACCTTTAATGTTCCTCCCGTGTGGGTACTGGTATATCGGGGAACTTCTTGAGTTGCAGCAAGGGTGGGAAGGATGCATGCAAGGTTCAAGTGGGAAGGCGTGATTTCCCTCGTGATGCCACAGCCGAAAAGGGTCTCATCTCGCCTGCAGGGGAGAACCTCCTGGTTTTTCTCGAGTTGCAGCAGGTCCCTCTCGAGTTACGATGGGGACCTCAGGGACCCGCTGGAGTGGCCTCAGGAACGACCAGTCTCCATACGAGTTGCGAGGGGCCCCTCAGAACTCCTGTCCATTCAGTGTCGGGTCCTAGGTACACTTCTGGAACTGCAGCCAGAACCTGAGATTTCCTATCCAGTGCTGACATGGATCTTGGGGTTCTTGTGGAGTCTCCACAGGAGAATTAGGGCTCTTCTCCAGTGGAGACATGCAGGTCCATTCTCCTCCCACGCTGTAGCAGCAGTGTCAGGCTTCCCGACGAGTTGACTCAGGGATCTGTGGCTTTCCCTCGAGGAGCCACAGGGCTGTTGAGGATGCCACCATGGTGTGATTCAATGCAAAGGGTGACCTTCGAGGCAGTGTAGGGAAATCAGGTTCATCTGGAGTGGACTGAGACTTTTGGGGTTCTTTTGGAATGGTGGCACGACACCTGGAATTCCTCTCGACATTCCTGTTGAGAGCACGCCTTCTTGCTCTGTGAAGCGAAGGCCAGAAACCTTTCCTGGCGAAGCAGGAATATGATACCTCATTGGGAGGGGAGGAGGGGGAAAGCAGGCTCCTCTTGAGTTGCGGTGGGACCCTCAGTGTTCCTCTCGAGTGGAGATGATTATGTCGGGGAACTTCTTGAGTTGTAGTAAGGCTGTGAAGGACCCTTTGAGATTCAGGACGGAAGGCTGGTTTTCTCTTGGGATGCTGTAGCAGAAAATGGCCTCATCTCGCCTGGAGGGGAGAACCTCCTGGTTGTTCTGGAGTTGTGGCAGGTCCCTCTCGAGTTACGACGGGGACCTCAGGGACCCTCTTGCGTGGCCTCATTATAAGCCAGTCTCCGTGTGAGTTGAGAGGGACTCCTAGGGATTCTTCTCCAGCCGGTGCCAGGTCCTAAGTCCCCGTCTGGAGCCGAAGCTGGAACCTGAGATTTCCTCTCCAGTGCTGGCATGGAACTTTGGGTTTCTCTGGAGTCTTTCAAGTGGAGTCATTCCTCGTCTCCTGTGGTTACATGAACATTCGCTTTCCTACTGACCTGTAGCTGCAGTGTCAGGCTTCCCCTCGACTTGACCCCAGGATCTCTGTCTTTCCCTCGAGATGCCACAGGCCTGTGGCACGAGCCACCGTGGTGTCAGGCGATACGCAGGTGACACTCGAGAGAGTGCAGGGAACTCAGGTTCATCTGGAGTGGACTGAGACATCTGAGGGACTTTTAGTGTTTTGGCACGACACCTGGAGATCTCAACTTTCCTGTTGAGAAGGCCACCTCTTGAGATGTGATGGGAATGGCGGGAATGCTTTCCCGACAAAGCAGGGAAAAAGACCCTCATCTCGAGCTCACGATGGGGAAATGATGCTCCTCCTGAGGTGTGCCAGGACCCTGAGTGTTCCTCCCACGTGGGAACTGTTATGTCAGGGAACTTCTTGAGTTGCCACAAGTGTGGGAAGGACGCTTGTGAGGTTCAAGTGGGAAGGCGTGATTTCCCTCGTGATGCCACAGCAGAAAAGGGCCTCATCTCACCTGCAGGGTAAAATCTCCTGGTTTTTCTCGAATTGCAGCAGGTCCCTCTCGAGTTTCGACGGGGACCTCAGGGACCCGCTGCCATGGCCTCAGGAAAGACCAGTCTCCATACGAGTTGCGAGGTGCCACTTGGGATTCCTGTCCAGTCAGCATCGGGTCCTAGGTACTCGTCTGGAACTGCAGCCAGAATCTGAAATTTCCTATCCAGTGCTGACATGGATCTTGGGGTCCCTCTGGAGTCTCCACAGGAGAGTCAGGCCTCTTCTCAAGTGGAGACATGCAGGTCCGTTCTTCTCCCAAGCTGTAGCAGCAGTGTCAGGCTTCCCAAAGATTTGACACAGGGATCTGTGGCTTTCCCTCGAGGTGCCACAGGGCTGTCGAGGATGCCACCGTGGTGTGATTCGATGCTCAGTGTGACCTTCGAGGCAGTGCAGGGAAATCAGGTACATCTGGAGTGGACTGAGACTTTTGGGGGTCTTTTAGAATGGTGGCACGAACCCTGGAGATCCTCTCGAAATTCCTGTTGAGTGCACGCCCTCTTGCTCTGCATCGGGAATGCCAGAATCCTTTCCTGGAAAATCAGGAAAAGGATCCCTCATCGGGAGTGGAGGAGACCGAAAGGGGGCTCCTCTTGAGTTGTGGTGGGACCCTCAGTGTTCCTCTGGAGTGGAGATGGTTATGTCGGGGAACTTCTTGAGTTGTAGCAATGCTGTGAAGGACCCTTTGAGGTTCAGGAGGGAAGGCAGGTTTTCCCTTGGGATGCCGCAGCAGTAAATGGCCTCATCTCGCCTGGAGGATAGAACCTCATGGTTTTTCTCAAGTTGCGGCAGGTCCCTCTCGAGTTACGACAGGGACCTCAGGGACCCTCTCGCGTGGCCTCAGGAAAGTCCAGGGTCCGTGCGAGTTGAGAGTGCCTGCAGGGGAGAAACTCCTGGTTTTTCTCGAGTTGTGGAAGGTCCCTCTCGAGTTACAGCGGGGACCTCAGGGACCTGCTGGCGTGGCCTCTGGAAAGACCAGTCTCCATACAAGTTGCGAGGGGCCCCTCGGGATTCTTGTCCAGTCAGTGTCAGGTCCTAGGTACTCGTCTGGAGAACCTGAAGTTTCCTCTCCAGTGCTGACATGGATCTTGGGGTTCCTCTAGAGTCTCCACAGGAGAGTCAGGATTCTTCTCAAGTGGAGACATGCACGTCCGTTTTCCTCCCAAGCTGTAGCAGCAGTGTCAGGCTTCCCGACGAGTTGACATAGGGATATGTGGCTTTCTCTCGAGGTGCCACAGGGCTGTCGCAGATGCCACAGTGGTGTGATTCGATGCTCAGGGTGACGTTCGAGGCAGTGAAGGGAAATCAGGTTCATCTGGAGTGGACTGAGATATTTGGGGTCCTTTTGAATTGGGGGCATGACCCCTGGAATTCCTCTCGTCTTTCCTATAGAGAGCATGCCCTCTTGCTGTGTGACGGGAATGCCAGAATCCTTTCCTGTCGAAGCAGGGAAAGGATACCTCTTCAGGAGTGGAGGAGGGGAAAGGGGGCTCCTCTTGAGTTGTGGTGGGACCCTCAGTATTCCTGTCGAGTGGAGATGTTTATGTCGTGGAACTTCTTGAGTTGTAGCAAGGCTGTGAAGGACCCTTTGAGGTTCAGGAGGGAAGGCCTGTTTTCTCTTGGAATGCCACAGCAGAAAACGTCCTAATCTCCCCTGGAGGGGAGAACCTCCTGGTTTTTCTCGAGGTGTGGCAGGTCCCTCTCAAGTTACGACGGGGACCTCAGGGACCCTCTCGTGTGGCCTCAGGAAAGGCCAGTCTCCGTGCGAGTTGAGAGGGGCTCCTTGGGATTCTTTTCCAGTCAGTGCCGGGTCCTCAGTCCCTGTCTGCGGCCAAAGCTGGAACCTGAGGTTTCCTCTCCAGTGATGGCATGGAACTTGGGGTCTCTCTGGAATCTCTCAAGGGGTGTCAGGCCTCGTTTCCTGTGGTTGCATGCACGTTCGCTCTCCTCCCGAGCTGTAGCTGCAGTGTCAGGCTTCCCCTCGACTTGACTCCGGGATCTCTGTCTTTCCCTCGAGATGCCACAGCCCTGTGGCACAAGCCACTATGGTGTGAGGCGATATGCAGGTGACACTCGAGCTAGTGCCGGGAAATCAGGTTCATTTGGAGTGGACTGAGACATCTGGGGGACTTTTAGTATGTTGGCACAACCCTTGGAGATATCGGCTTTCCACCTGTGGCACGAGCCACTATGGTGTGAGGCGATATGCAGGTGACACTCGAGCTAGTGCCGGGAAATCAGGTTCATTTGGAGTGGACTGAGACATCTGGGGGACTTTTAGTATGTTGGCACAACCCTTGGAGATATCGGCTTTCCTGTTGAGAGCCCCACCTCTTGAGATGTGTCGGGAACAGCGGGAATCCTTTCAGGACGAAGCAGGGAAAAAGACCCTCATCTCGAGCTCACTATGGGGAAACGAGGCTCCTCCTGAGGTGTGCTGGAATCCTTCGTGTTCCTCCCGTGTGGGGACTGGTATGTCGGGGAACTTCTTGAATAGCAGCAAGAGTGGGAAGGACGGTTGCGAGGTTGAAATGGAAAGGCGTGGTTTCCCTTGCGATGCCACAGCAGAAAAGAGCCTCATCTTGCCTGCTGGAGAACCTCCTGGTTTTTCTCGTGTTGCGGCAGGTCTCTCTGGAGTTACGATGGGGACATCAGGGACCCGCTGGCATAGATTCAGGAAACACCAGTCTCCATACGAGTTGCGATGGGCCCCTCGGGATTCCTGTCCAGTCAGTGTCGGGTCCTAGGTACTCGTCTGGAACTGCAACCAGAACCTGAGTTTTCCCCTCCAGTGCTGATATGGATCTTGGGATTTCTCTGGAGTCTCCACAGGAGAGTCAGGACTCTTCTCAAGTGGAAACATACACGTCCGTTTTCCTCCCAAAGTGTAGCAGCAGTGTCAGTCGTCCCAACGAGTTGACACAGGTACCTGTGGCTTTCCCTCGAGGTGCCACAGGCCTGTTGCAGATGCCACCGTGGTGTGATTCGATGCTCAGGGTGACCTTCGAGGCAGTGCAGGGAAATCAGGTTCATCTGGAGTGGACTGAGACATTTGGGGGATTTTGGAATGGTGGCATAACCCCTGGAGTTCCTCTCGACTTTCCTGTTGAGAGCACGCCCTCTTGCTGTGTGACGGGAACACCAGAATCCTTTCCTGTCAAAGCAGGGAAAGGATCCCTCATCGGGAGCAGAGGAGCGGGAAAGAGGGCTCCTCTTGAGTTGGGGTGGGACCATCAGTGTTCCTCTCGAGTGGAGATGGTTATGTCAGGGAACTTCTTGAGTTGTAGCAAGGCTGTGAAGGACCCTTTGAGATTCAGGAGGGAAGGCCGGTTTTCTCTTGGGATGCCGCAGCAGAAAACGGCCTCATCTCGCCTGGAGGGGAGAACCTTCTGGTTTTACTCGAGTTGCGGCAGGTCCCTCTCGAGTTACGATGGGGACCGGGGGGATCCTCTCGCTTGGCCTCAGGAAAGGCCCGTCTCCGTGCGAGTTGAGAGGGGCCCCTTCAGATTCCTCTCCAGTCTGTGCCGGGTTCTAAGTCCGCGTCTGGAGACGAAGCTGGAACCTGAGGTTTCCTCTCCAGTGCTGGCATGGAACTTGGGGTTTCTCTGGAGTCTCTCAAGGGGAGTCAGGCCTCGTCTCCTGTGGGAGCATGCACGTCTGACCTCCTCCGTGCTGCAGTCTCTGGCTTGCCCTCGACGTGAGTCTGGGATCTCTGTCTTTCCCTCGAGATGCCACAGACCTATGGCATGAGCCACCGTGGTGTGAGGTGATACGCAGGTAACACTCGAGGTAGAGTGGGGAAATCAGGTTCATCTGCAGTGGACTGAGATATCTGGGGGACTTTTAGTATGTTGTCACGACCCCTGGAGATCTCGGCTTTCCTGTTGCGAGTGCCACCTCTTGAGATGTGACGGGAACGGCGGGAATCCTTTCGAGACGAAGCAGGGAAAAAGACCCTCATCTCGAGCTCACGATGGGGAAACGAGGCTCCTCCTGAGGTGTGCCGGGACCCTTCGTGTTCCTCCCGTGTGGGGACTGGTATATCGGGGAACTTCTTGAGTTGCAGCAAGAGTGGGAAGGACGCTCGCGAGTTTCAAGTGGGAAGGCGTGATTTCCTCGTGTTGATACAGCAGAAAAGGGCCTCATCTCGCCTGCTGGGAGAACCTCCTGGTTTTTCTCGAGTTGCGGCAGGTCTCTCTGGAGTTACGATGGGGACATCAGGGACCCCCTGGCGTAGCCTCAGGAAAGACCAGTCTCCATACAAGTTGCGATGGGCCCCTCGGGATTCCTGTCCAGTCAGTGTCGGGTCCTAGGTACTCGTATGGAACTGCATCCAGAACCTGAGGTTTCCTCTCCAGTGCTGACATGGATCTTGGGGTTTCTCTGGAGTCTCCACAGGAGAGTCATGACTCTTCTCAAGTGGAGACATTCACGTCCGTTTTCCTCCCAAGGTGTAGCAGCAGAGTCAGGTTTCCCGATGAGTTGACACAGGGATTTGTGGCTTTTCTTTGAGGTGCGACAGGCCTGTCGCAGATGCCACCGTGGTGTGATTCGATGCTCAGGGTGACCTTGGAGGCAGTTCATGGAAATCAGGTTCATCTGGACTGGACTGAGACATTTGGGGGATTTTGGAATGGTGGCAGTACCCCTGGAGTTCCTCTCGACTTTCCTGTTGAGAGACGCCCTCTTGCTGTGCGACGGGAATGCCAAAATCCTTTCCTGTTGAAGCAGGGAAAGGATCCCTCATCGGGAGTGGAGGAGGGAGAAAGGGGGCTCCTCTTGAGTTGTGGTTGGACCCTCAGTTGGAGCTGAAGCTGGAACCTGAAGTTTCCACTCCAGTGCTGGCAGGGAACTTGGGGTTTCTCTGGAGTCTCTCAAGAGGAGTCAAGCCTCGTCTCCTGTGGTTGCTTGCACGTCCGCTTTCATCCCGAGCTGTAGCTGCAGTGTCAGGCTTCCCCTCGACTTGACCCCGGGATCTCTGTCTTTCCCTCGAGATGCCACAGGCCTGTGGCACGAGCCACCATGGTGTGAGGTGATACGCTGGTGACCCTCGAGGTAGTGCAGGGAAATCAGGTGCATCTGGAGTGGACTGAGACATCTGGGGGACTTTTAGTATGTTGGCACGACCCCTGGAGATCTCGGCTTTCCTGTTGAGAGCACCACCTCTTGAGATGTGATTGGATTGGCGCGAATCCTTTCTCAAAGAAGCCGAGTAAAAGACCTTCATCTCGAGCTCACGAGGGGGAAACGAGGCTCCTCCTGATGTGTTCTGGGACGTTTAATGTTCCTCCCGTGTGGGTAATGGTATGTCGGGGAACTTCTTGAGTTTCAGCAAAGTGGGAAGGAGGCTGGCGAGTTTCAAGTGGGAAGGCATGATTTCCCTCGTGATGCCACAGCAGAAAAGGGCCTCAGCTCGCCTGCAGGGGAGAACCTCCTGGTTTTTCTCTAGTTGTGGCAGGTCCCTGTCCAGTTATGACAGGGACCTCAGGGACCCTCATGCGTGGCCTCAGGAAAGTCCAGGGTCCGTGCGAGTTGAGAGTGGCTCCTGTGGATACCTCTCCAGTCGGTGCCGGGTCATAAGCCCCCGTCTGGAGCTGAAGCTGGAACCTGAAGTTTCCACTCCAGTGCTGGCAGTGAACTTGGGGTTTCTCTGGAGTTTTCCAAGGGCAGTCAGGCCTCTTCTCCTGTGGTTGCATGCACATCCGCTTTCATCCCGAGCTGTAGCTGCAGTGTCAGGCTCCCCCTCGACTTGACCCCGGGATCTCTGTCTTTTCCTCGAGATGCCACAGGCCTGTGGCACGTGCCACCATGGTGTGAGGGGATACGCAGGTGACACTCGAGATAGTGCAGGGAAATCAGGTTCATCTGGAGTGGACTGAGACATGTGGAGGCCTTTTAATATGTTGGCACGACCCCTGGAGATATCGGCTTTCCTGTTGAGAGTGCCACTTCTTGAGATGAGACGGGAACGGCGGGAAACCATTCCCTACGAAGCACGGAAAAAAACCCTCATCTCGAGCTCACGATGGGGAAACGAGGCTCCTCTTGATGTGTGCCGGGACCCTTCGTGTTCCACCCACGTGGGGACTGGTATGTCGGGGAATTTCTTGAGTGGCAGCAAGGGTAGGAAGGACGCTTGCGAGGTTCAAGTGGGAAGGCATGATTTACCTCGTGATGCCACAGCAGAAAATGGCCTCATCTCGCCTGCAGGGGAGAACCTCCTGGTTTTTCTCAAGTTGCGGCAGGTCCCTCTCAAGTTACGACGGGGACCTCAGGGACCCGCTAGCGTGACCTCAGTAAAGACCAGTCTCCATAGGAATTGCGAAGGGCCCCTCGATATTCCTGTCCAGCCAGTGTTGGGTCCTAGGTACTTGTTTGGAACTGCAGCCAGAGCCTGAGGTTTCCTCTCCAGTGCTGACATGGACCTTGGTGTTCCTCAGGAGTCTCCATAGGAGAATCAGGACTCTTCTCAAGTGGAGACATACACGTCCGTTTTCCTCGCAGGCTGTAGCAGCAGTGTCAGTCTTCCCGAAAATTTGACACAGGGATCTGTGGCTTTCCCTAGAGGTGCCACAGGGCTGTCGCTGATGCCACCATGGTGTGATTCGATGCTCAGGGTGACCTTCTAGGTAGTGCAGGGAAATCAGGTTCATCTGGAGTGGATTGAGACATTTGGGTCTCCTTAGGAATGGTGGCATGACCCCTGGCATTCCACTCGACTTTCATGTTGAGCACACCCTCTTAATGTGCGACAGGAAAGCCAGAATCCTTTCCTGTCAAAGCAGGGAAAGGATCCCTCATCGGGAGCAGAAGAGGGGAATGGGGGCTCCTCTTGAGTTGTGGTGGGACCCTCAGTGTTCCTCTCGAGTGGAGATGGATATGTCGGGGAACTTCTGGAGTTGTAGAAAAGCTGTGAAGGACCCTTTGAGGTTCAGGATGGAAGGCCGGTTTTCTCTTGGGATGCTGCAGC
This sequence comes from Cephalophus harveyi, assembly GCA_006410635.1. NCBI lineage: Eukaryota > Metazoa > Chordata > Mammalia > Artiodactyla > Bovidae > Cephalophus > Cephalophus harveyi. Next base: position 80,769 of record SJYT01069966.1, on the reverse strand, counting down.
AGAAAACGGCCTCAACTCGCCTGGAAGGGAGAACGTCCTGGTTTTTCTAGAGTTGCGGTGGATCCCTATCCAGTTACGATGGGGAACTCAGGGAACCTCTTGCATGGCCTCAGGAAAGGCCAGTCTCCGTGCGAGTTGAGAGGGGCTCCTGTGGATTCCTCTCCAGTCAGTTCCGGGTCTTAAGTCCCCATATGGAGCCGAAGCTGGAACCTGAGGTATCCTCTCCAGTGCTGGCATGGAACTTGGTGTTTCTCTGGAGTCCCTCAAGGGGAGTCAGGCCTCGTCTCCTGTGGTTGCATGCACGTCCACTTTCCTCCTGAGCTGTATCTGCAGTGTCAGGCTTCCCCTCGACTTGAAACAGGTATCTCTGTCTTTCCCTCGAGATGCCACAGGCCTGTGGCATGAGCCACTGTGGTGTGAGAACATACACAGGTGACACTCGAGGTAGTGCAGGGAAATGAGGTTCATCTGGAGTGGACTGAGACATCTGGGGGACTTTTAGTATGTTGCAACAACCCCTGGAGATCTCGGCTTTCCAATTGAGTGCTCCAACTCTTGAGATGTGACGGCAACGGCGGGAATCCTTTCCAGATGAAACAAGGAAAAAGACCCTCATCTCGAGCTCATGATGGGAAAACGAGGCTCCTCCTGAGGGGTGCCGGGACCCTTCGTGTTCCTCCCATGTGGGGACTGGTATGTCGGGGAACTTCTTGAGTTGCAACAAGGGTGGGAAGGACGCTTGCGAGGTTCAAGTGGGAAGGCGTGATTTCCCTCGTGATGCCACAGCAGAAAAGGGCCTCATCTCGCCTGCAGGGGAGAAACTCCTGGTTTTTCTCGAGTTGCATCAGGTCCCTCTCGAGTTATGATGGGGACCTCAGGGACCCGCTGGCGTGGCCTCAGGAGAGACCAGTCTCCATACGAGTTGCGTGTGGCCCCTCGGGATTCCTGTCCAGTGAGTGTCGGATCCTATGTACTTGTCTGGAACTGCAGCCAGAACCTGAGGTTTCCTCCCCAGTGCTGACATGGATCTTGGGGTTCCTCTGGAGTCTCCAGAGGAGAGTAAGGATTCTTCTCAAGTGGAGACCTGCATGTCCGTTCTCCTCCCAAGCTGTAGCAGCAGTGTCAGGCTTCCCGACGAGTTCACACAGGGATCTGTGGCTTTCCCTCGAGATGCCACAGGGCTGTTGCAGATGCCACCGTGGTGTGATTCGATGCTCAGGGTGACCTTCGAGGCAGTGCAGGGAAATCAGGTTCATCCGGAGTCGACTGAGACATATGGGGGTCTTTTGGAATGGTGACACGACCCCCGGAGTTCCTTTCGACTTTCCTGTTGAGAGCACTCCCTCTTGCTGTGCGACAGGAACCCCAGAATCCTTTCCTGTTGAAGCAGGGAAAGGATCCCTCATCGGGAGTGGAGGAGGGGGAAAGGGGGACCCTCTTGAGTTGTGGTGGGACCCTCAGTGTTCCTCTCGAGTGGAGATTCTTATGTCGGGAAACTTCTTGAGTTGTAGCAAGGCTGTGAAAGACCCTTTGAGGTTAAGGAGGGAAGGCCGGTTTTCTGTTGGGATTCCGCAGCAGAAATCGGCCTCATCTCGCCTGGAGGGGAGAACCTCCTGCTGTTTCTCGAGTTGCGGCAGGTCCCTCTCGAGTTAAGACGGGGACCTCAGTGACCCCCACACATGGCCTCAGGAAATGCCCGTCTCCGTGTGAGTTGAGCCGGTCTCCTCGGGATTCCACTCCAGTCACTGCTGGGTCCTATATCCCTGTCTGGACCCGAAGCTGGAACCTGAGGTTTCCTCTCCAGTGATGGCAGGGAACTTGGGGTTTCTCTGGAGTCTCTCAAGGGGAGTCAAGCCTCGTCTCCTGTGGTTGCATGCATGTCCGCTTTCCTCCCGAGCTGTAGCTGCAGTGTCAGGCTTCCCCTCGACTTGACCCCGGGATTTCTGTCTTTCCCTCGAGATGCCACAGGCCTGTGGCACGAGCCACCATGTTGTGAATTGATATGCAGGTGACACTCGAGGTAGTGCATGGAAATCAGGTTAATCTTGAGTGGACTGAGATATCTGGTGGACTTTTAGTATGTTGGCACGACCCCTGGAGATCTCAGCTTTCCTGTTGAGAGCGCCACCTCTTGAGATGTGGCGGGAACAGCGGGAATCCTTTCTTGACGCAGCAGGGAAAAAGACCCTCATCTCGAGCTCACGATGGGGAAACGAGGCTCCACCTGAAATGTGCTAGGACCCTTCGTGTTGCTCCTGCCTGGAGACTGGTATATTGGGGAACTTGTTGAGTTGCAGCAAGGGTTGGAAGGACGCTTGCGAGGTTCATGTGGGAAGGCGTGATTTCCCTCGTGATGCCACAGCAGGGAAGGGCCTCATCTCGCCTGCAGTGGAGAACCTCCTGGTTTTTCGCGAGTTGCGGCAGGTCCCTCTCGAGTTACGACGGGAAATTCAAGGACCCACTGGCGTAGCCTCAGGAAAGACCAGTCTCCATACGAGTTGCGAGGGGACACTCGGGATTTCTGTCCAGTCAGTGTCGAGTCCTAGGAACTCGTCTGGAACTGCAGCCAGAACCTGAGGTTTCCTCTCCAGTGCTCACTTGGATCTTGAGGTTCCTCTGGAGTCTCCACAGGAGAGTCAGAACTCTTCTCAAGTGGAGATATGCACATCCGTTCTTCTCCCAAGCTGTGGCAGCAGTGTCAGGCTTCCTGACCAGTTGACACAGGGATCTGTGGCTTACCCTCTAGGTGTTGCAGGGCTGTCACAGATGCCACCATGGTGTGACTCAATACTCACGGTGACCTTCAAGGCAGTGCAGAGAAATCAGATTCATCTGGAGTGGACTGAGACATTTTTGGGTCTTTTGGAATGATGGCATGAACCCTGGAGTTCCTCTCGACTTTCCTGTTGAGAGCACGCCCTCTTTCTGTGCGACGGGAATGCCAGAATCCTTTCCTGTCAAAGCAGGGAAAGGATCCCTCATCGGGAGCGGAAGAGGGGGAAAGAGGGATTCTCTTGAGTTGTGGTGGGACCCTCAGTGTTCCTCTCGAGTGGAGATGGTTATGTCGGGAAACTTCTTGAGTTGTAGCAAGGCTGTGAAGGACCCTTTGAGGTTCAGGAGGGAAGGCCGGTTTACTCTTGGGATGCCGCAGCAGAAAACGGCCTCATCTTGCCTGGAGGGAAATCCTCCTGGGTTTTCTCGAGTTGAGGCAGGTCCCTCTCGAGATACAACGGGGATCTCAGGGTCCCTCTCGTGTGACCTCAGGAAAGGCCAACTCCATGCGAGTTGAGAGGGGCTCCTCGGGATTCCTCTCCAGTTGGTGCCGGGTCCTAAGTCCCCGTCTGGAGCCGATGCTGGAACCTGAGGTTTCCTCTCCAGTGTTGACATGGATCTTGGGGTTCCTCTGGAGTGTCCACAGGAGAGTCAGGGCTCTTCTGAAGTGGAGACATACACGTCCGTTTTCCTCCCAAGCGGTAGCAGCAGTGTCAGGCTTCCCGATGAGTTGACACAGGGATCTGTGTCTTTCCCTCGAGGTGCCATAGGGCTGTCACAGATGCCACCGTGGTGTGATTCGATGCTCAGGGTGACCTTCGAGGCAGTGCAGGGAAAGCAGGTTCATATGGAGTGGACTGAGACATGTGGGGGTCTTTTGGAATGGTGGCATGACCCCTGGAGTTCCTCTCGACTTTCCTGTTGAGAGCACACCCTTTTGCTGTGCGATGGGAACAACAGAATCCTTTTCTGTTGAAGCAGTAAAAGGATCCCTCATCAGGAGTGGAAGAGGGGGAAAGAGGGCTTCTCTTGAGTTGTGGTGGGACCCTCAGTGTTCCTCTCGAGTGGAGATGGTTATGTCAGGAAACTTCTTGAGTTGTAGCAAGGCTGTGAAGGACCCTTTGAGGTTGAGGAGGAAAGGCCGGTTTTCTTTTGAGGTGCCACAGCAGAAAATGGCCTTATCTCACCTGCAGGGGAGAACCTCCTGGTTTTTCTCGAGTTGCGGAAGGTCCCTCTCGAATACGACGGGGATCTCAGGGTCCCTCTCGCGTGGCCTCAGGAAAGACCAGTCTCCGTGCGAGTTGAGAGGGGCTCCTCAGGATTCTTCTCCAGTCACTGCTGGGTCCTAAGTCCCTGTCTGGAGCCGAAGGTGGAACCTGAGATTTCCTGTCCAGTGCTGGCATGGAACTTGGGGTTTCTCTGGAGTCTCTCAAGGGGAGTCAGGCCTCGTCTCCTGTGGTTGCATGCACGTCCGCTTTCCTCCCAAGCTGTAGCTGCAGTGTCAGGCTTCCCCTCGACTTGACCCCGGGATCTCTGTCTTTCCCTCGAGATGCCACAGGCCTGTGGCACGAGCCAACGTGGTGTGAGGCGATACGCAGGTGACAATCGAAGTAGTGCAGGGAAATCAGGTTCCTCTGGAGTGGACTGAGACATCTGGGGGACTTTTAGTATGTTGGCACGACCCCTGGAGATCTCGGCTTTCCTGTTGAGAGTGCCACCTCTTGAGATGTGACGGGAACAGCGGGAATCCTTTCCCGACGAAGCAGGGGAAAAGACCCTCATCTCGATCTCATGATGGGGAAACGAGGCTCTTTGGCTTTTTTTGAGTTGCGGCAGGTACCTCTCGTGTTATGACAGGGACCTCAGGGACCCGCTGGCGTGGCCTCAGGAAAGACCATTCTCCATACAAGTTGCGAGGGATCCCTCGTGATTCCTCTCCAGTCAGTGTCGGGTCCTAGGTACTCATCTGGAACTGCAGACAGAACCTGAGGTTTCCTCTCCAGTGCTGACTTGGTTCTTGGGGTACCTCTGGAGTCTCCACAGGAGAGTCAGGACGCTTATCCTGTGGAGATACATACGTATGTCTTCCTCCCAGGGGTAGCAGCAATGTCAGGCTTCCCGACGAGTTGACACAGGATCTGTGCCTTTCCTTCGAGGTGCCACAGGGATGTCCCAGTTGCCACTGTAGTGTGATTCGATGCTCAGGGTGACTTTCGAGGATCAGGTTCATCTGGAGTGGACTGCAACATTTGGGGGTCCTTTGGAATGGTGGCACGTCTCCTGGAGTCCCTCTCGACATTCCTGTTGAGAGCACGTCATCTTGCTGTGCGATGGGAATGCCAGAATTCTTTCCCGATGAAGCAGGGAAGGGACCCCTCATCTGTAGCAGATGAGGGGGAAATGGGGCCCCTCTTGAGCTGTGGTGGGACCCTCAGTGTTCCTCTCGAGTGGAGACGGGTATGTCAGGAAGTTCTTGAGTTGCAGCAAGGGTGTGAAGGATCCTTTGTGGTTCAGGAGGAAAGGCGTGATTTCTTTCAGGATGCCGATGCAGAAAATGGCCTTATCTCGCCTGGAGGGGAGAACCTCCTGGTTTTTCTCGAGTTGCAGTAGGTCCCTCACGAGTTACGATGGGGCCCTAAGGGACCGGCTCGCGTGGCCACAGGAAAGGCGATTGAGATTAGCCCCTCGGGATTCCTCTCCAGTCAGTGACAGGTCCGAAGTCCCCGTTTGGAGCCAAAAGAGGAACCTCATGTTTCCTCTCCAGTGCTGGCATGGATCTTGGGGTTCGTCTGGAGTCTCCCCAGGTGAGTCAGGCCTGGTCCCCTGTGGTTATGTGCACGTCCTCTTACCTCCCGAGCTGTAGCAGCAGTGTCAGGGTTCTCATCGAGTTGACCCAGGTATCTCTGTCTTTCCCTCGAGATGCCACAGGGCTGTGGAATGAGCCACCGTGGTGTGAGGCAATACGCGGGTGAAACTCGAGGTAGTGCAGGGAAATCACCTTCATCTGGAGTGGACTGGGACATCTATGAGACTGTGAGTATGGTGGCCCGACCCCCGGGGAACTCCTCTTTCCTGTTGAGAGCGCCACCTCCTGAGCTGCAAAGGGAATGGCGGGAAAACGTTCCCGACGAAGCAGGGAAAGGGACTCTCATCTTGAGGTCACGGTGTGGAAATGGGGCTCCTCCTGAATTGTGCTGGGACCCTCGGTGTTCCACCAATGTGGGGACGGGAATGTCGGGGAATTTCTTGAGTTGCAGCAAGAGCGGGAAGGACCCTTGTGAGCTTCAAGAGAGAAGGTGTGATTTCCCTCGAGATGCCACAGGAGAAAAGGGCCTCACCTCGCTTGCAGGGGGAACCTCCTGGTTTTTCTCGAGGTGCGGAAAGTCCCTCTCAATAGACTACGGGGACCTTAGCGACCCGCTGGCGTGGCCTCAGGAAAGACCAGCCTCCATGTGAGTTGCGAGGGGCCCCTCGGGATTGCTCTCCACTCATGTCGGTTCGTAAGTCCTTGGCTGGAACTGTGGACAGAACCTGAGGTTTCTTCTCCAGTGCTGACATGGATCTTGGGGTTCCTCTGGAGTCTCCACAGGAGAGTCAGGACCCTTCTTGATTGGAGACATACACGTCCGTTTTCCTCCTGAGCTGTAGGAGCAATGTGAGGCTTCCCTACGAGTTGACACAGAGATCTGTGGCTTTTCCTCAAGGTGCCAGAGGGCTGTCGCACGTTCCACAGTGGTGTGATTCGATGCCCAGTGTGACCTTCGAGGCAGGGTAGGGAAATCAGGTTCATCTGGAGTGGACTGCGACATTTGGGGGACCTTTGGAATGGTGGCACATCCCCTGGAGTCCCTCTCGACATTCCTGTTGAGAGCACGTCATCTTGCTGTGCGATGGGAAATCCAGAATGCTTTCCCAATGAAGCAGGGAATGGACCCCTCATCTGTAGCTGATGAGAGGAAAGGGGGCCCCTCTTGAATTGTGGTGGGACCCTCAGTGTTCCTCTCGAGTGGAGACGGGTATGTCAAGAAGTTCTTGAGTTGCAGCAAGGGTGTGAAGTACCCTTTCTGAATCAGGAGGGAAGGAGTGATTTCTCTCGGTATGACGCAGCAGAAAACGTCTTCATCTCACCTGGAGGGGAGAACCTTATGGTTTTTCTCGAGTAGCGGTAGGTCCTTCTCAAGTTTCGACGGGAATCTCAGGGACCCGCTGGCATGGCCTCAGGAAATGCCAGTCTCCGTGCGAGTTGAGAGTGGCCCCTCGGGATTCCTCTCCTGTCTGTCCCTGGTCCTGAGTCCCTGTCTGCAGCTGAAGCTGGAACCTGAGTTTTCCTCTCCCCATCTGGCATGAATCTTGGGGTTCCGCTGGAGTCTCCACCGGAGAGTTAGGCCTCGTCTCCTGTTGTTACATGCAAGTCCGTTTTCCTCCCGAGCTGTAGCAGCAGTGTCAGGCTTCCAGACGAGAGGACACAGGGATATGTGGCTTTCCCTCGAGATTCCAGAGGGCTCTCGCACGTGCCTCCTTGGTGAGGTTCGATCCTCAGGGTGACCTTCGAGGCAGGGCACGAAAACCAGGTTCATCTGAAGTGGACTGAGGTATTTGGGGGTCTTTTGGAATGGTGGAACGACCGCTGGAGTTCCTCTCGACATTCCTGTTGAGAGTGTGTCCTCTTGCTCTGCGACGGGAACGCCAGAATCCATTCCTGATGAAGCAGGGAAGGAACCTTCATCTGGAGCAGAGGAGGGTGAAAGGGGGCCCCTCTTGATTTGTGGTGGGACCCTCACTATTCCTCTCGAGTGGAGACGGGTATGTCGGGGAACTTCTTGAGTTGAAGCAAAGGTGTGAAGGACCCTTTGTGGTTCAAGAGTAAAGGCGTGATTTCTTTAAGGATGCCCCTGCAGAAAACGGACTTATCTCGCCTGGAGAGGAGAACCTCCTGGTTTTTCTCGAGTAGCGGAAAGTCCTTCTCAATTGACGACAGGGACCTCTGCGACCTGCTGGCATGGCCTCAGGAAAGAACAGCCTCCATGCGAGTTGCGAGGGGCCCCTCGGGATTCCTCTCCAGTCATGTCGGTTCATACGTACTTGGCTGGAACTGCGGAGGTTATCTCTCCAGTGCTGACATTAGACACCATTATGTGAGGTGATACGCGGGTGACACTCGAGGTAGTGCAGGGAAATCAGGTTCATCTGTAGTGGACTGAGACATCTGGGGGACTTTGAAATGGAGCAAGAACCCTGGAGTTCCTCTCGACTTTCCTGTTGTGAGCACGTCCACTTGCTGTGCGACAGGAATGCCAGAATCCTTTCCTGACGAAGCAGGGAAAGGACACCTCATCTTGAGTGGAGGAGGGGGAAAGGGTGCCCCTCTTGAGTTGTGGTGGGACTCTCAGTGTTCCTCTCGGGTGGAGATGGGTATGTTGGGGAACTTCTTGAGTTGCAGAAATGGTGTGAAGGACCCTTTGAGGTTCAGGAGAGATGGCAAGATTTCTCTCGGGATTCCGCAGCAGAAAACGGCCTCATCTCGCCTGGAGGGGAGAACCTCCTGGTTTTTCTAGAGTTGCCGCAGGTCCCTCTCGTGTTATGATGGGGACCTCAGGTGCCCGCTAGCGAGGCCTCAGGAAAGGCCAGTCTCCATGCAAGTTGAGAGGGGCCCCTCGGGATTCCTCTCCAGTCGGTACTGAGTCATAAGTCCCCATCTGGAGCCGAAGCTGGAACCTGAGGTTTCCTCTGCAGTGCTGGCATGGATATTGGGGATCCTCTCGAATATCCCCGTCCGTCTGGATCTGAAACTGTAACCTGAGGTTTCCTCTCCAGTGCTTTCATGGATCTTGGGGTTCCTCTGGAGTCTCCCCAGGGGAGTCAGGCCTCATCTCCTGTGGTTATATTCACGTCCGCTTTACTCCCTGACTCTGTAGCAGCAGTGTCAGGCTTCCCGTCGAGTTGACCCAGGGATCTCTGTCTTTCCTTCGAGATGCCACAGGCCTGTGGCACGAGCCACCATGGTGTGAGGCAATACGCAGGTGACACTCGTGGTAGTGCAGGAAAATCAGGTTCATCTGGAGTGGACTGAGACATCTGGGGGACTTTTAGTATGTTGGCACGACCCCTGGAGATTTTGGCTTTCCTGCTGAGAATGCCACCACTTGAGATGCAATCAGAATGGCAGGAATCCTTTCCCGAAGAAGCAGGGAAAGCGACCCTCATCTCAAGCTCACGAGGGGGAATCTGGGCTCCTCCTGATTTATGCCAGGACACTCGGTGTTCCTCCCGCATGGGGACGGGTATGTCTGGGAACTTCTTGAGTTGTAGCAAGGGTGGGAAGGACCCTTGAGAGGTTCAAGAGGGAAGGCGTGATTTCCCTCGAGACGCCGCAGCAGAAAAGGGCCTCATCTCGCCTGCAGGGGAGGAACCTCATGGTTTTTCTCGAGTTGCAGCAGGTCCCTCTCGAGTTTCGATGGAGACCTCAGGGACCCGCTGGTGTGGTCTCAGGAAAGACCAGTCTCCATACGAGTTGCGAGGGGCCCCTCGGGATTCCTCTCCAGTCAGTGTCGGGTTCTAGGTCCTCGACTGGAACTGCGGCCAGAACCTGAGGTTTCCTCTTAAGTGCTGACATGGATCTTGGGGTTCCTCTGGAGTCTCCACAGGAGAATCAGGACTCTTCTAGAGTGGAGACATACGTGTCCGTTTTCCTCCCGAGCTGTATCACAGTGCCAGGCTTCCCGATGGGTTGACACAGGGATACTTTGGCTTTCCCTCATGGTGCCACAGGGCTGTCGCACGTGCCACCGTGGTATGATTCGATGCTCGGGGTGACCTTGGAGGCAGTGCAGGGAAATCAGGTTCATCTGGAGTGGATTGAGACATTTGGGGGTCTTTTGGAATGGTGGCACCACCCCTGGAGTTCCTCTCGACGTTCCTGTTGAGAGCACGTCCTCTTGCTGTGCGACGGGAAGGCCAGAATCCTTCCAGACGAAGCAGGGATGGAACCCTCATCTGGAGCAGTGGAGGGGGAAAGTGAGCCCCTCTTGAGCTGTCGTGGGACTCTCAGTATTCCTCTCGAGTGGAGACGGATATGACGGGGAACTTCTTGAGTTGCAGCAAGGGTGTGAAAGACCCCTTGAGGTTCAGGAGGGAAGGCGTGATTTCTCTCAGGATGCCGTAGCAGAATACGGCCTCATCTCGCCTGCAGGGGAGAACCTCATGGTTTTTCTCAAGTTGCGTCTGGTCCCTCTCGAGTTTCGACGGGGACCTCAGGGAGCCGCTGGCGTGGTCTCAGGAAAGACAAGTCTCCATGCGAGTTGTGAGGGGCCCCTCGGGATTCCTCTCCAGTCAGTGTCAGGTCCTAGTTCATCTTCTGGAACTATGGCCAGAATCTGAAGTTTCTGCTCCAGTGCTGACATGGACCTTTGGGTTTCTCTGGAGTCTCCACAGGAGAGTCAGGTCTCTATTTGAGTGGAGATATACACGTCTGTTTTCCTCCCAAGCTGTAACAGCAGTGTCAGTCTTCCCGACGGTTTGACACAGGGATCTGTGGCTTTCTCTTGAGGTGCCATCAGGGCTGTCGCACGTGCCACCGTGCTGTGATTCGATGCTCGGGGTGACCTTCGAGGCAGGACAGGGAAATTAGGTTGATCTGGAATGGACTGAGACATGTGGGGGTCTTTTGGAATGGTGGTACAACCCCTGAAGTTTCTGTCGACTTTCATGNTGACCTTCGAGGCAGGGCAGGGAAATTAGGTTCATCTGGAATGGACTGAGACATGTGGGGGTCTTTTGGAATGGTGGTACAACCCCTGAAGTTTCTGTCGACTTTCATGTTGAGAGCATGCCCTCTTGCTGTGTGACGGGAATGCCAGAAACCTTTCCCGATGAAACAGGAAAAGGAAACCTCATCTGGAGTGGAAAAGGGGGAAAGGGGGCTCGTCTTGAGTTGTGGTGGGACCCTCAGTGTTCCTCTCGAGTGGAGACGGGTATGTTTGGGAACTACTTGAGCTGCCGCAAGGGTGTGAAGTACCCTTTGATTTACAGGAGGGAAGGCGTGATTTCTCTCAGATTGCCTCAGCAGAAAACGGCCTCATCTTGCTGGTAGGTGAAGACCTCCCGGTTTTACTCAAGTTGTGGTAGGTCCCTCTCGAGTTACGACAGGGACCTCGGGACTCACTCATGTGGCCTCAGGAATAGCCAGTCTCCGTGTGAGTTGAGAGGGGCCCTTCGGGATTCTTCTCCAGTTTTTGCCGGGTCCTAACTCCCCGTCTGGAGCCGATTCTGGAACCTGATATTTCCTCTCCAGTTCCGGCATGGGTCTTGGGTTTTTTCTGGAGTCTCCCCAGGGGAGCCAGGCCTCGTGTTCTGTGGTTATATGCACGTCTGCTTTCCTCCCAAGCTGTAGCAGTAGTTGTCAGGCTTACCTTCGAGTTGACCCAGGGATCTCTGTCTTTCCCTCGTGATGCCACAGGGCTGTGGCACGAGCCACCCTGGTGTGAGGCAATACACGGGTAACACTCGAAGTAGTGCAGGGAAATCAGGGTCACTTGGAGTGGACTGAGACATCTGGGGGACTTTTAGTATGTTGGCACGACCCCTGGAGATTTCGGCTTCCTGCTAAGAGCACCACCACTTGAGATGCGATGGGAACGGCGGGAATCCTTTCCCAACGAAGCAGGGAAACGGACCCTAATCTCGAGCTCATGAAGGGGAAACGGGGCACCTCCTGCATTCTACCGGGACCCTCGGTGTTCCTCCCACATGGGACAGGTATGTGGGGGAACTTCTTGAGTTGCAACAAGGGTGGGAAAGACCCTTGGAAGGTTGAAGAGGGAAGGTGTGATTTCCCTTGAGTCGCCACAGCAGTAAAGTGTCTCATCTCGCCTGCAGGGGAGAATCTCCTGGTTTTTCTCGAGTTGCTGTGGGTCCCTCTCGAGTTACGACAGGGACCTCAGGGAACCGCTGGAGGGGCCTCATGAAAGACCCATCTCCATGTGAGCTTCAAGGGGCCCCTCAGGATTACTCTCCAGTCAGTGTCGAGTCCTAGGTCCTCGTCTGGACCTGCAGCCAGAATCTGAGGTTTCCTCTCCAGTGCTGGCATGGATCTTGGGGTTCCTCTGGAGTCTCCACAGGAGAGTAAGGACTCTTCTCGAGTGGAGACATACATGTCCGTTTTCCTCCCTAGCTGTATCAGCAGTGTCAGGCTTCCTGAAGGGTTGACACAGGGATCTGTGGTTTTCCCTTGAGGTGCCACAGGGCTGTCGCATGTGCCACCGTGGTGTGATTCGATGATTGGGGTGACCTTCGAGGCAGGGCAGGGAAATCAGGTTCATATGGAGTGGAATGAGACATTTGGGGGTCTTTTGGAATGGTGGCGCCACCCCTGGAGTTTCTCTCAACTTTTCTGTTGAGAGCACGTCCTCTTGCTGTGTGACGGGAACACCAGAATCCTTTCCTGATGAAACAGGGAAAGGAACCCTCATCTGGAGCGGAGGAGGGGGAAAGGGGGCCCCTCTGGAGTTGTGGTGGGACCCTCAGTGTTCCTCTCGAGTGGAAACGGGTATGTCGAGGAACTTCTTGAGTTCAGCAAAGGTGTGAAGGAACTTTTGAGGTTCAGGAGGGAAGGCGTGATTTCTCTTGGGATGCTGCAGCAGAAAATGACCTCATCTCGCCTGGAGGTGAGAACCTCCTGGTTTTTCTCGAGTTGCGGCAGGTCCCTCACGACTTATGATGGGGACCTCAGGGACCCGCTCGCGTGGCCTCAGGAAAGGCCAGTCTCTGTGGGAGTTGAGAGGGGCCCCTTGGGATTCCTCTCCAGTCATTGTCGGGTCCTAAGTCCCCGTCTGGATCTGAAACTGTAACCTGAGGTTTCCTCTCCAGTGCTTTCATGGATCTTGGGGTTCCTCTGGAGTCTCCCCAGGGGAGTCAGGCCTCATCTCCTGTGGTTATATTCACGTCCGCTTTACTCCCTGACTCTGTAGCAGCAGTGTCAGGCTTCCCGTCGAGTTGACCCAGGGATGATTTCTCTTGGGATGCCGCAGCAGAAAATGACCTCATCTCGCCTGGAGGGGAGAACATCCTGGTTTTTCTCGAGTTGCAGCAGGTCCCTCATGACTTATGATGGGGACCTCAGGGACCCACTCGCGGGGCCTCAGGAAAGGCCAGTCTCTGTGTGAGTTGAGAGGGGCCCCTCGGGATTCCTCTACAGTCAGTGTCGGGTCCTAAGTCCCCGTCGTGATCTGAAACTGTAACCCGAGGTTTCCTCTCCAGTGCTTTCATGGATCTTGGGGTTCCTCTGGAGTCTCCCCAGGGGAGTCAGGCCTCATCTCCTGTGGTTATATTCACGTCCACTTTACTCCCTGACTCTGTAGCAGCAGTGTCAGGCTTCCCGTCGAGTTGACCCAGGGATCTCTGTCTTTCCTTCGAGATGCCACAGGCCTGTGGCATGAGCCACCATGGTGTGAGGCAATACGCAGGTGACACTCGTGGTAGTGCAGGAAAATCAGGTTCATCTGGAGTGGACTGAGACATCTGGGGGACTTTTAGTATTTTGGCACGACCCCTGGAGATCTCGGCTTTCCTGTTGAGAGTGCAACCTCCTGAGATGCGATGGGAATGGCGGGAATCCTTTCCTGATGAAGCAGGGAAAGGGACCCACATCTCAGCTCANAAAATCAGGTTCATCTGGAGTGGACTGAGACATCTGGGGGACTTTTAGTATGTTGGCACGACCCCTGGAGATCTTGGCTTTCCTGTTGAGAGTGCCACCTCTTGAGATGTGACCCGAATGGCGGGAATTCTTTCCCGACGAAGCAGGGAAAGGGACCCACATCTCAGCTCACGAGGGGGAAATGGGGCTCCTCCTGAGTTGTGCCAGTACCCTTAGTGTTCCTCCCTCGTGTGGACTGGTATGTCGGGGTACTTCTAGAGTTGTAGCAAGGGTGAGAAGGACCTTTGGAAGGTTCAAGAGGGAAGGCATCATTTCCCTCGTGGTGCTGCAGCGAAAAAGGGCCTCAGCTAGACTGCAGGAGAGAACCTCCTGGTTTTTCTCGAGTTGCAGCAGTTCCCTCTTGAGATATGACGGGGACCTCAGGGACCCGCTCGTGTAGCCTCAGGAAAGACCAGTCTCTATGCGAGTTGTGAGGGGCCCCTCGGGGTTCCTCTCCAGTCATTGTCGGGTCCTAAGTCCTCATCTCAAACTGCGGCCAGAACCTGAGGTTTCCTTTCCAGTGCTGACATCGACCTTGCGATTCATCTGGAGTCTCCACAGGAGAATCAGGACTCTTCTCAAGTGGAGACATATACGTTCTTTTTCCTCCCAAGCTGTAGCAGCAGTGTCAGACTTCCCGATGAGTTGACACAGGGATGTGTGGCTTTCCCTCGAGGTGCCACAGGGCTGTCGCACGTGCCACCGTGGTGTGATTCGATGTTCGGGGTGACCTTCGAGGCAGTACAGGGAAATCANTGACACAGGGATGTGTGGCTTTCCCTCGAGGTGCCACAGGGCTGTCGCACGTGCCACCGTGGTGTGATTCGATGTTCGGGGTGACCTTCGAGGCAGTACAGGGAAATCAGATTTATCTAGAGTGGACTGAGACATTTGGGGGTCTTTTGGAATGGTGGACAACCCCTGGAGTTCCTCTCGACATTCCCGTTGAGAACATGTCCTCTTGCTGTGCGACGGAAACGCCAAAATCCTTTCTCGACGAAGCAGGTAAAGGAACCCTCATCTCGAGTGGAGGAGGGGGAAAGGAGACTTCTCTTGAGTTGTGGTGGGACCCTCAGTGTTCCTCTCGAGTGGAGACGGGTATGTCGGGGAAATTCTTGAGTTGCATTACGATGGGGACCTGAGGGACATGCTCGTGTGGCCTCAGAAAAGGACAGTCTCCATGCGAGTTTAGAGCGGCCCTTCTGGATTCCTCTCCAGTTGGTGCCGGATCCTAAGTCCCTGGCTGGAGCCGAAGCCAGAACCTGAGGTTTCCTCTCCAGTGCTGACATGGATCTTGGGGGTCCTCTGGAGCCTCCACAGAGAGTCAGGACTCTTCTCAAGTGGAGACATGCAAATCCGTTTTCCTCCCAAGCTGTAACAGCAGTGTCAGGCTTTCCAACGAGTTGACACAGGGATCTGTGTCTTTCCCTCGAGGTGCCACAGGGCTGTCGCAGATGCCCCCGTCATGTGATTTCATGCTCAGGGTGATGTTCAAGTCAGTGCAGGGAAATCAGATTCATCTGGAGTGGACTGAAACATTTGGGGTACTTTTGGAATGGTGGCATGACCCCTGGAGTTCGTCTCGACTTTCCTGTTGAGAGCAAGCCCTCTTGTTTGCTATGGAAATGCGAGAATCCTTTCTTGTCGAATCAGGGAAAGGATCCCTCATCGGGAGAAGAGGAGGGGGAAAGGGGGCTCCTCTTGAGTTGTGGTTGGACCCTCAGTGTTCCTCTCGAGTGGAGATGGTTATGTCAGGGAACTTCTTGAGTTGTAGCAAGCCTCTGAAGGACCCTTTAGGTTCTGGAGGGAAGGCCGGTTTTGTCTTGGGATGCCGCAGCAGAAAACGGCCTCATCTCGCCTGGAGGGGAGAACCTCCTGGTTTTTCTCGAGTTGCGGCAGGTCCCCCTCGAGTTAGGACAGGGACATCAGGGACCCTCTCGGGTGGCCTCAAGATAGGCCAGTCTCCGTGCAAGTTGAGAGGGCCTCCTCTGGATTCCTCTCCAGTCGATGCCGGGTCCTAAGTCCCCGTCTGGAGCCAAAGCTGGAAAGTGAGGTTTCCTCTCCAGTGCTCACATGGAACTTGGGATTTCTCTGGAGTCTCTCAAGCAGAGTCAGGCCTCATCTCCTGTGGTTCATGCACGTCCACTTTCCTCCCGAGCTGTAGCTGCAGTGTCAGGCTTCCCCTCTACTTGACCCCAGGATCTCTGTCTTTGCCAGTGATGCCACAGGCCTGTGGCATGAGTCACCATTGTGTGAGGCGATACGCAGGTGACACTCGAGGTAGTTCAGGGAAATCAGGTTCATCTGGAGTGGACTGAGACATCTGGGGGACTTTTAGTACGTTGAAATGACCCCTGGATATCTCGGCTTTCCTGTTGAGCGCGCCACATCTTGAGATGTGACGGGAATGGCGGGAATCCTTTCCTGACCAAGCAGGGAATAAGACCCTCATCCGGAGTTCACGATGGGGAAACGAGGCTCCTCCTGAGGTGTGCCGGGACCCTTCGTGTTCCTCCCGCTTGGGGACTGGTATGTCGGGGAACTTCTTGAGTTGACAGGGACATCAGGGACCCTCTCGGGTGGCCTCAAGATAGGCCAGTCTCCGTGCAAGTTGAGAGGGCCTCCTCTGGATTCCTCTCCAGTCGATGCCGGGTCCTAAGTCCCCGTCTGGAGCCAAAGCTGGAAAGTGAGGTTTCCTCTCCAATGCTCACATGGAACTTGGGATTTCTCTGGAGTCTCTCAAGCGGAGTCAGGCCTCATCTCCTGTGGTTCATGCACGTCCACTTTCCTCCCGAGCTGTAGCTGCAGTGTCAGGCTTCCCCTCGACTTGACCCTGGAATCTCTGTCTTTCCCTTGAGATGCCACAGGCCTGTGACACGAGCCACCGTGGTGTGAGGCGATATGCAGGTGACACTCAAGGTAGTGCAGGGAAATCAGGTTCATCTGGAGTGGACTGAGACATCTGGGGGACTTTTAGTACGTTGAAATGACCCCTGGATATCTCAGCTTTCCTGTTGAGAGTGCCACCTCTTGAGATATGACGTGAACAGCGGGAATCCATTCCCGACCAAGCAGGGAAAAAGACCCTCATCTCGAGCTCACGATGGGGAAACAAGGCTCCTCCTGAGGTGTGCCGGGACCCTTAGTGTTCCTTCAGTGTGGGGACTGGTATGTCGGTTAACTTCTTGAGTTGCAGCAATGGCGGGAAGGACGCTTGCGAGGTTCAAGTGGGAAGGAGTGATTTCCCTCGTGATGCCACAGCGGAAAAGGGCCTCATCTCGCCTGCAGGGGAGAACCTCCTGGTTTTTTTCGAGTTGCGGCAGGTCCCTCTCGAGTTACGATGGGGACCTCAGGGACCCGCTGGCGTGGCCTCAGGAAAGACCAGTTTCCATATGAGTGGCGAGGCGCCCCTCGGGATTCCTGTCCAGTCAGTGTGGGGTCCTAGGTACTCGTCTGGAACTGCAGCCAGAACCTGAGGTTTCTTCTCCAGTGCTGACATGGATCTTGGGGTTCCTCTGGAGTCTCCACAGGAGAGTCAGGACTCTTCTCAAGTGGAGACATGCACGTCCGTTTTCCTCCCAAGATGTAGCAGCAATGTCAGGCTTCCTGACAAGTTGAAACAGGGATCTATGGCTTTCCTTCGAGGTGCCACAGGGCTATCACAGATGCCACCGTGGTGTGATTTGGTGCTCAGGTTGACCTTCGAGGCAGTGCAGGGATATCAGGTTCATCTGGAGTGGATTGAGACATTTGGGGGTCTTTTGGAATGGTGGCATGACCCCTGGAGTTCCTCTCCACTTTCCTGTTGAGAGCACGCATTCTTGCTGTGTGAAGGGATCGCCAGAGTCCTTTCCTGTCGAAGCAGAGAAAGGATCCCTCATCGGGAGTGCAGGAGGGGGAAAGGGGGCTCCTCTTGAGTTGTGGTGGTACCCTCAGTGTTCCTCTCGAGGGGAGAAGGTTCTTTCGGGGAACTTCTTGGGTTGTTGCAAGGCTGTGAAGGACCCTTTGAGGTTCAGGAGGGAAGGCCGGTTTTCTCTCGGGATGCCAGAGCAGAAAATGGCCTCATCTCGCCTGGAGGGGAGAACCTCCTGGTATTTCTCGAGTTGCGGCAGGTCCCTCTCTGGTTACGACGGGGACCTCAGGGACCCTCTTGCGTGGCCTCAGGAAAGGCCAGTCTCCATGAGAGTTGAGAGGGGCTCCTTGGGGTTTCTCTCCAGTCAATTCCGGGGCTTAAGTCCCCGTCTGTAGCCGAAGCTGGAACCTGAGGTTTGCTCTCCAGTGCTGGCATGGAACTTGGGGTTTCTCTGGAGTCTCTCAAGGGGAGTCAGGCCTCATCTCCTGTGGTTGTTTGCACGTCCGCTTCCCTCCCGAGCTGTTGCAGCAGTGTCAGGCTTCCCCTCGACTTGACCCCGGGATCTCTGTCATTCCCAGAGATGCCAGAGGCCTGTGGCACAAGCCACCGTGGTGTGAGGCGATACGCAGGGGACACTCGAGGTATTGCAGGGAAATCAGGTTCATCTGGAATGGACAGAGATATCTGGGGGACTTTTAGTATGTTGGCACGACCCCTGGAGATCTCGGCTTTCCTGTTGAGAGCGACACCTCTTGAAATGTGACGGGAATGGCGGGAATCCTTCCCCACGAAGCAGGGAAAAAGACCCTCATCTCGAGCTCACGATGGGGAAACGAAGCTCCTCCTGAGGTGTGCCAGGACACTTCGTGTTCCTCCCCCATGGTGTCTGGTATGTCGGGGAACTTCTTGAGTTGCAGCAAGTGTGGGAAGGACCCTTGTGAGGTTCAGGTGGGAAGGCATGATTTCCCTCGAGATGCCACAGCAGAAAAGGGCCTCATCTCTCCTGCATGGGAAAACCTCCTGGTTTTTCTCGAGTTGCTGCAGGTCCCTCTCGAGTTACAACTGGAACCTCAGGGACCCGCTGGCATGGACTCAGGAAAGACCAGTCTCCATACGAGTGGCCAGGGGCCCCTCGGGATTTCTGTCCAGTCAGTGTCAGGTCCTAGGTACTCGTCTGGTACTGCATCCAGAACCTGAGGTTTCCTCTCCAGTGCTGACATGGATCTTGGGCTTCCTCTGGAGTCTCCACAAGACAGTCAGGACTCTTCTCAATGGGAGACATATATGTCCAGTTTTCTCCCAATCTGTAGCAGTAGGGTCAGGCTTCCTGACGAGTTGACAGAGGGATCTGTGGATTTCCTTCGAGGTGCCACAGGGCTGTTGCAGATGCCACCATGGTGTGATTCCATGCTCAGGGTGACCTTCGAGGCAGTGCAGGGAAATCAGGTTCATCTGGAGAGGACGAAGACATTTGGGGGTCTTTTGGAATGGTGGCATGACCCCTGGAGTTCCTCTCGACTTTCCTGTTGAGAGCACCCCTTCTTGCTGGGCGACGGGAAGGCAAAATCCTTTCCTGTCCAATCAGGGAAAGGATCCTTCGTCGGAAATGGAGGAGGGGTAAAGGAGGCTCCTCTTCAGTTGTGGTGGGACCCTCATTGTTCCTCTCGAGTGGAGATGGTTATGTCAGGAAACTTCTTGAGTTGTAGCAGGCTGTGAAGGACCCTTTGAGGTTCAGGAGGGAAGACCGGTTTTCTCTTGGGATGCTGTAGCAGGAAACAGCCTCATATCGCCCGGAGGGGAGAACCGCCTGGTTTTTCTCAAGTGGCAGCAGGTCCCTCTCGAGTTTCAGTGGGGACCTCAGGGACCCTCTCACGTGGCCTCAGGAAAGGCCAGTCTCCGTGCGAGTTGAGAGGGGCTCCTCGGGATTCCTTTCCAGTCGGTGCCGGGTCCTAAGTCCCCATCTGGAGCTGATGCAGGAACCTGAGGTTTCCTCTCCAGTGCTGGCATGGAACTTGGGGATTCTCTGGAGACTCTCAAGGGGAGTCAGACCTCGTCTCCTGTTGTTGCATGCACGTCCATTTTCCTCCAGGGCTGTAGCTGCAGTGTCAGGCTTCCCCTTGACTTGACCCCGGGATCTCTGTCTTTCCCTCGAGATACCACAGGCCAGTGGAACAAGCCACTGTGGTGTGAGGCGATACCCAGGTGACACTCGAGGTAGTGCAAGGAAATCAGGTTCATGTGGAGTGGACTGAGACATTTGGGGGACTTTTAGTATGTTGGCATGACCCCTGGAGATCTCGGCTATCCTGTTGAGAGTGCCACCTCTTGAGATATGACGGGAACGGTGGGAATCCTTTCCCGACGAAGCAAGGAAAAAGACCCTCATCTCGAGCTCACGATGGAGAAACGAGGCTCCTCTTGAGGTGTGCTGGGACGCTTAGTGTTCCTCCCCCATAGGGAATGGTATATCGGGGAACTTCTTGAGGTGCAACAAGGGTGGGAAGGATGCTTGTGAGGTTCAAGTGGGAAGGCGTGATTTCCCTCGTGATGCCACAGCAGAAAAGGGCCTCATCTCTCCTGCAGAGTAGAACCTCCTGGTTTTTCTCGAGTTGCAGCAGTTCCCTCTCGAGTTATGACGGGGACCTCAGGGAACCACTGGCATGGCCTCAGGAAAGAACACTCTCCATACGAGTTGTTTTTCCTGAGGCCACGCGAGTGGGTCCCTGTGGTCCCCGTCGTAACTTGAGAAGGAACTGCCGCAACTCGAGAAAAACCAGGAGGTTCTCCCCTCCAGGCGAGATGAGGACTTTCTTTGCTGCGGCATCCCGAAAGAAATCACTCTTTCCCTCCTGAACCTCAACGGGTTCTTCACACCCTTGCTGCAACTCAAGAAGTTCCTGATATACCGGTCTCCACTCGAGAGGAACACTGAGGGTCCCACCACAACTCAAGAGGGGCCCCCTTTCCCCCTCATCCGCTACAGATGAGGATTCCCTTCCCTGCTTCATCGGGAAAGGATTCTCCTTTCCCATTGCACAGCAAGAGGACGTGCTCTCAACAGGAATGTCGAGAGGGACTCCAGGGGACATGCCACCATTCCAAAGGACCTCCAAATGTCGCAGTCCACTCCAGATGTACCTGATTGCCCTACCTTTCCTTGAAGGTCACGCAGAGCATCGAATCACACCACTGTGGCACGGGCGACAGCCTTGTGGCACCGCGAGGAAAAGCCACAGATCCCTGTGTCAACTCGTAGGGAAGACTCACACTGCTCCTACAGCTTGGGAGGATAATGGACGTGTATGTCTCCACTCGAGAAGACTCCTGACTCTCCTATGGAGACTACAGAAGAACTCCAAGATCCGTGTCAGGACTGGAGAGGAAACCTCAGGTTCTGGCCGTGTTCCAGCCAAGGACGTAGGAACCGACATGACTGGAGAGGAATCCCGAGGGGCCCCTCGCAACTTGCATGGAGGCTGGTCTTTCCTGAGGCCACGTCAGCGGGTCGCTGATGTCCCTGTCATCAGTTGAGAGGTACTTTCCGCAATTCGAGAAAAACCAGGAGGTTCTCCCCTGCAGGCGAGATGAGGCCCTTTTCTGCTGCGGCGTCTCGAGGGAAATCACGCCTTCACTCTTGAAGCTTGCACGGGTCCGTCCAACCTTTGCTGCAACTCAAGAAGTTCCCCGACATAAATGTCTTCATGTGGGAAGAAAACCGAGGGTCACGGCACAACTCAAGAGGAGCCCTGTTTCCCCCTCGTGAGCTCGAGATGAGGGTTCATTTCCCTGCATCTTTGGGAATGGATTCCCGCCGTTCCTGTCGCATCTCAAGATGTGTTGCACTGAACAGGAAAGCTGAGTTCTCCAGGGGTCGCCAACATACTAAAAGCCCCCCAGATGTCTCAGTCCACTCCAGATGAACCTGATTTCCCTGCATTACCTAGCGTGTCACCCGCGTATCATCTCATGCCACGGTGGCTCGTGCCACAGCCCTGTGGCATCTCGAGGGAAAGACAGAGATCCCAGTGTCAGTTCGACGGGAAGTCTGACATTGCTGCTACAGCTCGGGAGAAAAGCGGACGTGCATGTAACCACAGCAGACGAGGCCTGACTCCCCTGTGGAGACTCCAGAGGAACCCCAAGATCCATGTCAGCACTGGAGAGGAAACCTCAGGTTCCAGCTTAGGCTCCAAACGGGGACTTAGGACCCGGGTCCGACGGGAGAGGAATACCGAGAGTCCCCTCTTAACTCCAAAGGAGAATGTCCTTTCCTGAGGCCACATGAGCGGGTCCCTGAGTTCCCCGTCTTGAATCGAGAGGAACCTGCCACAACTCGAGAAAAATCAGGAGGTTCTCCCCTCCAGGCGAGATGAGGCCGTTTTCTGATGCGGCTTCTGGAGAGCAATCACACCTTCCCTCCTGAACTTCAAAGAGTCATTCACAACCATGCTGCAACTCAATAAGTTTTCTGACATACCCGTCTCCACTCGAGAGGAACACTGAGGGTCCCACCAACTCAAGAGGAGCCCCCTTTCCCCCTCCTCCGCTCGAGATGAGGGTTCCGTTCCCTGGTTCGTCAGGAAAGGATTCCCGCCGTTCCCATGGCATCTCAGGAGGTGGCGCTCTCAACAGTAAAGCCTAGATCTCCAGGGGTCATGCCAACATACTAAAAATCCTCCAGATGTTTCACTCCAGTCCAGATGAACCTGATTTCCCTGCACTACCTCGAGTGTCACCCATTTATCGCCTCACACAACTGTCGCTCATGCCACAGTTCTGTGGCATCGTGATGGAAAGACATTGATGCCTGTTTCAACTCGACGGGAAGACTGACACTGCTGCTACATGTCGTAAAAAAACGAATACGTGCATGTAACCACAGGAGACGAAACTGACTCCACTGGGGAGACTCCAGAGGAACCCCAAGATCCATGTCAGCACTGGAGAGGAAATACTGTGGCTCATGCCACAGCCCTGTGGCATCGCGATGGAAAGACAGAGATGCCTGTTTCAACTCGACGGGAAGACTGACACTGCTGCTACAGGTCGTGAGGAAGGAATACATGCATGTAACCACAGGAGACGAAGCCTGACTCCACTGGGGAGACTCCAGAGGAACCCCAAGATCCATGTCAGCACTGGAGAGGAAATCTCAGGTTCCGGCTTCGACTCCAGCCGGGGACTTAGGATCCGGCACCAACTGGAGAGGAATCCAGAAGGGCCGCTCTAAACTCAAATGGAGACTGTCCTTTTCTGAGGCCACACGAGCGTGTCCTTGAGGTCGCTGTCGTAATGCAACTCAAGAATTTCCCCAACATACCTATCTCCACTCGAGAGGAACACTGAGGGTCCCACCACAACTCAAGAGAAGCCTCCTTTCCCCCTCCTCCACTCGAGATGAGGGTTCCTTTACCTGCTTCATTGAGAAAGGATTTTGGCGTTTCCGTCGCACAGCAAGAGGACATGCTCTCAACAGGAACATCGAGAGGAACTCCAGGGCTTGTCCACCATTCCAAAAGACCCCCAAATGTCTCAGTCCACTCTAGATAAACCTGATTTCCCTGTACTGCCTCGAAGGTCATCCCGAATATCAAATCACACCATGGTGGCAGGTGTGACAGCCCTGTAGCACCACGAGGGAAAGCCACAGATCCCTGTGTCAGCTCATCGGGAAGTCTGACACTGCTGCTACAGCTCGGGAGGAAAAAGAATGTATATGTCTCCACTTTAGAAGAGTCTTGACTCTCCTGCGGAGACTCCAGAGGAATCGCAAGGTCAATGTCAGCACTGGAAAGGAAATCTCAGGTTCTGGCCGCAGTTTGAGACGAGGACTTAGGACCCGACAATGACTGGAGAGGAACCCCGAGGGGCCCCTCGCAACTCGAATAGAGACTGGTCTTTCCTGAGGCTACACGAGCGGGTCCCTGAGATCCCCGTCATATCTCAAGAGGGAACTGCTGCAACTCGAGAAAAACCAGGAGGTTCTCCCCTGCAGTCTAGCTGAGGCCCTTTCCCACTGCGGCACCGCAAGGGAAATCACGCCTTCCCTCTTGAACTTTCCAAGGGTCCTTCTCACCTTTGCTACAACTCTAGAAGTTCCCCAACATACCAGTCCCCATGCGGGAGGAACACTAAGGGTCCTGGCACAACTCAGCAGGAGCCCCATTTCCCCCTCGTGAGCTGAGATGTGTGTCCCTTTCCCTGCTTCATCAAGAAAGGATTCTCGCCGTTCCCATCGCATCTCAGGAGGTTGCACTCTCAACAGGAAAGCCGAGATCTCCAGGGGTCATGCCAACATACTAAAAGTCCCCCAGATGTCTCAGTCCACTCCAGATGAACCAGATTTTCCTGCACTACCACGAGTGTCACCTGCGTATTGCCTCACACCATGGTGGCTCGTGCCACAGGCCTGTGGCATCTCAAGGGAAAGACAGAGATCCCTGGGTCAACTCGACGGGAAGCCTGACACTGCTGCTACAGAGTCAGGGAGTAAAGCGGACATGAATAAAACCACAGAAGATGATGCCTGACTCCCCTGGGGAGACTCCAGAGGAACCCCAAGATCCATGAAAGAACTGGAGAGAAAACCTCAGGTTACAGCTTCAGATCCAGATGGGGACTTAGGACCCGACAATGACTGGAGAGGAATCCCAAGGGACCCCTCTCATCTCGCACAGAGACTGGCCTTTCCTGAGGCCACGCGAGTGGGTCCCTGAGGTCCCCATGATAAGTCGTGAGGGACCTGCCGCAACTCGAGAAAAACCAGGAGGTTCTCCCCTCCAGGCTGTCCCTTTCCCTGCTTCATCAGGAAAGGATTCCCGCCGTTCCCATCGCATCTCAGGAGGTTGCACTCTCAACAGGAAAGCCAAGATCTCCAGGGGTCGTGCCAACATACTAAAAGTCCCCCAGATGTCTCAGTCCACTCCAGATGAACCTGATTTTCCTGCACTACCACGAGTGTCACCTGCGTATTGCCTCACACCATGGTGGCTCGTGCCACAGGCCTGTGGCATCTCGAAGGAAAGACAGAGATCCCTGGGTCAACTCGACGGGAAGCCTGACACTGCTGCTACAGAGTCAGGGAGTAAAGCGGACGTGAATATAACCACAGGAGATGAGGCCTGACTCCCCTGGGGAGACTCCAGAGGAACCCCAAGATCCATGAAAGCACTGGAGAGGAAACCTCAGGTTACAGTTTCAGATCCAGACGGGGACTTAGGACCCGACAATGACTGGAGAGGAACCCCGAGGGGCCCCTCGCAACTTGCATGGAGACTGGTCTTTCCCGAGGCTACACGAGCGTGTCCCTGAGGTCCCTGTCATATATCAAGAGGTAACTGCTGCAACTCGAGAAAAACCAGGAGGTTCTCCCCTGCAGTCTAGATGAGGCCCTTTTCTGCTGTGGTACCGCGAGGGAAATTACGCCTTCCTTCTTGAACCTTCCAAGGGTCATTCTCACCCTTGCTGCAACTCTAGAAGTTCCCCAACATACAAGTCTCCACGTGGGAGGAACACCAGGGTCCCAGCACAACTCAGGAGGAGCCCCATTTCCCCACGTGAGCCGAGATGTGGGTTCGTTTCCCTGCTTCATCAGGAAAGGATTCCCGCCATTCCCGTCACATCTCAGGAGGTTGCACTCTCAACAGGAAAGCCAAGATCTCCGGGGATCGTGCCAACAAACTAAAAGTCCCCCAGATGTCTCAGTCCACACCAGAGGAACCTGATTTCCCTGAACTACCTCGAGTGTCACCTGCATATTGCCTCACATCACGGTGGCTCGTACTACAGGCCTGTGGCATCTAGAGGGAAAGACAGAGATCCTGGAGTCAAGTCGAGGGGAAGCCTGACACTGCAGCTACAGCTCGGGAGGAAAGCGGACATGCATTTAACCACAGGAGACGAGGCCTGACTCCCCTGGGGAGACTCCAGAGGAACCCCAAGATCCATGAATGCACTGGAGAGGAAACCTCAAGTTACAGCTTCAGATCCAAACGGGGACTTAGGACCCGACAACGACTGGAGAGGAATTCCGAGAGGCCCCTCGCAACTCGTATGGCAACTTGTCTTTCCTTAGGCTACGCCAGCAGTCCCTGAGTTCCCCATCGTAACTTGAGAGGGACCTCCTGCAACTCGAGAAAAACCATGAGGTTCTTTCCCTGCAGGCGAGATGAGGCCCTTTTCTGCTGCAGGGTCATGAGGGAAATCACGCCTTCCCTCTTGAACCTCGAAAGTGTCCTTCCCACCCTTGCTGCAACTCAAGAAGTTACCTGACATACCAGTCCCCATACGGGAGGAACACCGAGGGTCCCGGCACAACTCAGAAGGACTCCCATATCCCCCTCAGGAGCTCAAGATGAGGGAACCTTTCCCTGCTTCGTCAGGAAAGGATTCTTCACGCCTTCCCTCTTGAACCTCGAAAGTGTCCTTCCCACCCTTGCTGCAACTCAAGAAGTTACCTGACATACCAGTCCCCATACGGGAGGAACACCGAGGGTCCCGGCACAACTCAGGAGGAGCCCCGTTTCCCCCTCGTGAGCTCGAGATGAGGGACCCATTTCCTGCTTCGTTGGGAAGGGAATCTCGCCCTTTCCGTCGCATCTCAAGAGGTGGCACTCTCAACAGGAAAGCCAAGATCCCCAGGGGTCATGCCAACATACTAAAAGTCCCCCAAATGTCTCAGTCTACTCCAGATGAACCTGATTTCCCTGCCCTACCTCGAGTGTCTCAGTAAGGATTCCCACCGTTCCCGTCGCATCTCAAGTGGTGGCACTTTGAACAGGAAAGCCGAGATCTCCAGGGGTCAAGCCAACATATTAAAAGTCCCCCAGATGTCTCAGTCCACTACAGATGAACCTGATTTCCCTGCACTACCTCGAGTGTCACCCGCGTATCACCTCACATAATGGTGTCTCGTGCACAGCCCTGTGGCATCTCGAGGGAAAGACAGAGATCCCTGGGTCAACTCGACGGGAAGACTGACACTGCTGCTACAGCTGTGGAGGAAAGCAGACGTGCATGTAACCACAGGAGACGAGGCCTGACTCCTCTGTGGAGATTCCAGAGGAACCCCAAGATCTATGCCAGCACTGGAGAGGAAACCTGAGGTTTCAGCTTCAGGTCCGGACAGGGACTTAGGACACGGCACCGACTGGAGAGGAAACCTGAGGTGTCCCTCTCAACTCACAAGGACACTGGCCTTTCCTGAGGCCACGGGAGTGGGTCCCTAAGGTCCCCGTCGTAACTCCAAAGGAACCTGCCACAACTCGAGAAAAAACAGGAGGTTCTCCCCTCCAGGCGAGATGAGGCCATTTTCTGCTGCAGCATCCCGAGAGAAATCACGCCTTCACTCCTGAACCTCAAAGGGTCCTTCACACCCTTGCTGCAACTCAAGAAGTTCCCCGACATACCTGTCCACACGTGGGAGGAACACTGAGGGTCTGGGCACAACTCAGGAGGAGCCCCATTTCCCCCTCGTGAGCTCGAGATGTGGGACCCATTTCCTGCTTCGTCGGGAAAGGATTCCCGCCCTTCCCGTCACATCTCAAGGGGTGGCACTCTCAAAAGGAAAGCCAAGATCTCCAGGGGCCATGCCAACATACTAAAAGTCCTCCAAATGTCTCAGTCCACTCCAGATGAACCTGATTTCCCTGCCCTGCCTCGAGTGTCTCATGCGTATCGCCTCACACCATGGTGGCTCGTGCCACAGCCCTGTGGCATCTCGAGGGAAAGACAGAGATCCCTGAGTCAACTGGACGGGAAGACTGACACTGCTGCTACAGCTCGGGAGGAAAGCGGACGTGCATGTAACCACAGGAGACGAGGTCTGACTCCCCTGTGGAGATTCCAGAGGAACCCCAAGAACTATGTCAGCACTGGAGAAGAAACCTGAGGTTCCAGCTTCAGCTCCGGACAGGGATTTGGGACCTGACACCGAGTGGAGAGGAAACCTGAGGTGTCCCTCTCAACTCGCAAGGACACTGGCCTTTCCTGAGGCCACGGGAGCAGGTCCCTAAGGTCCCTGTCATAACTCCAAAGGAACCTGCCACAACTCGAGTAAAACCAGGAGGTTCTCCCCTCCAGGCGAGATGAGGCCATTTTCTGCTGCAGCATCCCAAGAGAAATCACGCCTTCACTCCTGAACCTCAAAGGGTCCTTCACACCCTTGCTGCAACTCAAGAAGTTCCCCGACATACCTGTCCACACGTGGGAGGAACACTGAGGGTCTGGGCACAACTCAGGAGGAGCCCCATTTCCCCCTCGTGAGCTCGAGATGTGGGACCCATTTCCTGCTTCGTCGGGAAAGGATTCCCGCCCTTCCCGTCACATCTCAAGGGGTGGCACTCTCAAAAGGAAAGCCAAGATCTCCAGGGGCCATGCCAACATACTAAAAGTCCTCCAAATGTCTCAGTCCAATTCAGATGAACCTGATTTCCCTGCCCTGCCTCGAGTGTCTCATGCGTATCGCCTCACACCATGGTGGCTCGTGCCACAGCCCTGTGGCATCTCGAGGGAAAGACAGAGATCCCTGAGTCAACTGGACGGGAAGACTGACACTGCTGCTACAGCTCGGGAGGAAAGCGGACGTGCATGTAACCACAGGAGACGAGGTCTGACTCCCCTGTGGAGATTCCAGAGGAACCCCAAGAACTATGTCAGCACTGGAGAAGAAACCTGAGGTTCCAGCTTCAGCTCCGGACAGGGATTTGGGACCTGACACCGAGTGGAGAGGAAACCTGAGGTGTCCCTCTCAACTCGCAAGGACACTGGCCTTTCCTGAGGCCACGGGAGCAGGTCCCTAAGGTCCCTGTCATAACTCCAAAGGAACCTGCCACAACTCGAGAAAAAACAGGAGGTTCTCCCCTCCAGGCGAGATGAGGCCATTTTCTGCTGCGGCATCCCGAGAGAAATCACGCCTTCACTCCTGAACCTCAAAGGGTCCTTCACACTCTTGCTGCAACTCAAGAAGTTCCCCGACATACCCATCTCCACTCGAGAGGAACACTGAGGGGCCCACCCCAATTCAAGAGGGGCCCCCTTTCCCCCTTCTCCTCTCCAGATGAGTGTTCCATTCCCTGCTTCATCAAGAAAGGATTCTGGCATTCCCGTCGCACATCAAGAGCACGTGCTTTCGATAAGAAAGTCGACAGGAACTCCAGGGTTCGTGCCACCATTCCAAGATACCCCCAAATGTCTCAGTCCAATCCAGATGAACCTGATTTCCCTGCCCTGCCTCGAATGTCACCTCGAGAGTCGAATCACACCACGGTGGCAAGTGTGACAGCCCTGTGCCTGCTCGAGGGAAAACCACAGATCCCTGTGTCAATTCGTTGGGAAGCCTGACACTCCTGCTACATCTCGGAGGAAAACAGACATGTATGTCTCCACTTGAGAAGAGTCCTGACTCTCCTGTGGAGACTCCAGAGGAACCCCAAGATCCATGTCAGCACTGGATAGGAAACTTCAGGTTCTGGCCGCAGTTCCAGATGAGGACCTAGGACCCGACACTGACTGGAGAGGAATCCCGAGGGGCCCCTCGCAACTCCCATGGAGACTGGTCTTTCATGAGGCCATGCCAGCGGGTCCCTGAGGTTTTCGTCGTAACTCTAGAGGGAACTGCCACAACTCGAGAAAAACCAGGAGGTTCTCCACTGCAGGCGAGAGGAGGCCCTTTTCTGCTGTGGCGTCTAGAGGGAAATCAGACCTTCCCTCCTGAACCTCGCAAGTGTCTTTCCCACCCTTGCTGCAAATCAAGAAGTACCCCGACATACCTGTCCCCACGTGGGAGGACCACTGAGGGTCCCAACACAACTCAGGAGGAGCCCTCTTTCCCCCTCGTGAGCTTGAGATGAGGGTCCCTTTCCCTGCTTCGTCGGGAAAGTTTCCTGCTGTTCCCGTTGCATCTCAAGTGGTGGTGCTCTCAACAGGAAGCCGAGATCTCCAAGGGTCGTGCCAACATATTAAAAGTTCCCCAGATGTCTCAGTCCACTCCAGATGAACCTGATTTCCCTGCACTAACTCGAGTGTCATCCACGTATCGCCTCACACCACGGTGGCTCGTGCCACAGCCCTGTGGCATCTCGAGGGAAAGACAGAGATCCCTGGGTCAACTCGATGGGAGTCTGACACAGCTGCTACAGCTAGGAAGGAAAGCGGACGTGCTTTTAAGCACAGGAAATGAGGCCTGACTCCCCTGGGGAGACTCCAGAGAAACCCCAAGATCCATGCCAGAATGGAAAGGAAACCTCAGGTTCCAGCTTTGGCTCCATACGTAGACTTAGGACATGGCACCAACTGGAGAGCAATCCCGAGGGGCCCCTCTCAACTCGCATGGAGATTCGCCTTCCCTGAGGCCATGTGAGCGGTTCTCTGATGTCCCCAGTGTAACTCGAGAGGGACCTGCCGCAGCTCGAGAAAAACCAGGAAGTTCTCCCCTCCAGGCGAGATGAGGCCGTTTTCTGCTGCGGCATCCCAAGAGAAATCACGCCTTCCCTCCTCAACCTCAAAGGGTCCTTCGTACCCTTGCTGCAACTCAAGAAGTTCCCTGACATACCCGTCTCCACTCGAGAGGAACACTGATGGGCCCACCACAACTCAAGAGGACCCCCGTTTACCCCTCCTCCACTCCAGATGAGGGTTCCTTTCCCTGCTTCATCGGGAAAGGATTCTGGCATTCCCGTCGCACAGCAAGAGGACATGCTCTCAACAAGAAAGTCGAGAGGAACTCCAAGGGTTGTGCCACCATTCCAAAAGACCCCCAAATGTCTCAGTCCACTCCAGATGAACCTGATTTCCCTGCACTGCCTCGAAGGTCACCCCGAGAATCGAATCACACCACAGTGGCACGTGTGACAGCCCTGTGGCAGCTCGAGGGAAAGCCANAGGATCTCCAGGGGTCGTGTCAACATTCCAAAAGACCCCCAAATGTCTCAGTCCACTCCAGATGAACCTGATTTCCCTGCACTGCCTCGAAGGTCACCCCGAGAATCGAATCACACCACAGTGGCACGTGTGACAGCCCTGTGGCAGCTCGAGGGAAAGCCACACATCCCTGTGTCAAATCGTCAGGAAGCCTGACACTGCTGCTACAGCTCGGGAGTAAAACGAACATGTATGTGTCCACTCGAGAAGTGTCCTGACTCTTCTGTGGAGACTCCAGAGGAACCCCAAGATCCATGTCAGCACTGGAGAGAAACCTCAGGTTCTGGCCGTACTTCTAGATGAGGCCCTAGGACCCGACACTGACTGGAGAGGAATTCCGAGGGGCCCCTCGCAAGTCGCATGGAGACTGGTCTTTCCTGAGGCCACACCAGCGGGTCCCTGAGGTCCCCGCTGTAACTCGAGAGGGATCTGCCGTAACTCGAGAAAAACCAGGAGGCTCTCCCCTGCAGGCGAGATGTGGCCCTTTTCTGCTGCGGCGTCTCGAGGGAAATCACGCCTTCCCTCTTGAACATTGCAAGGGTCCTTCACACCGTTGCTGCAACTCAAGAAGTTCCCCGACATACCCGTCCCACATGGGAGGAACACCGAGGTTCCCGGCACAACTCAAGAGGAGACCCGTTCCCCCTCGTGAGCTCGAGATGAGTGTCCCTTTCCCTGATTCATCGGGAAAGGATTAGATGTGTATAAGAGACAGNTCCCCGACATACCCGTCCCACATGGGAGGAACACCGAGGTTCCCGGCACAACTCAAGAGGAGACCCGTTCCCCCTCGTGAGCTCGAGATGAGTGTCCCTTTCCCTGATTCATCGGGAAAGGATTCCCGCCGTTCCCATCGCATCTCAAGAGGTGGCACTCTCAACAGGAAAGCCGAGATCTCCAGGGGTCATGCCAGCATACTAAAAGTCCCCCAAATGTCTCAGTCCACTCCAGATGAACCTGATTTCCCTGCCCTGCCTCGAGTGTCACGTGTGTATCGCCTCACACCATGGTGGCTCGTGCCACAGCCCTGTGGCATCTCGAGGGAAAGACAGAGATCCCTGGGTCAACTCGATGGGAAGACTGACACTGCTGCTACAGCTCGGGAGGAAAGCGGACGTGCATGTAACCACAGGAGACGAGGCCTGACTCCCCTGGGGAGACTCTAGAGGAACCCCAAAATCCATGCCAGCACTGGAGAGGAAACCTGAGGTTCCAGCTTCAGCTCCGGATTGGGACTTAGGACCCGGCACCGACTGGAGAGGAATCCTGAGGGTCCCCTCTCAACTCGCACGGAGACGGGCCTTTCCTGAGGCCATGGGAGCAGGTCCCTAAGGTCACTGTCATAACTCGAAAGGGACCTGCCGCAACTCGGGAAAAAACAAAAGGTTCTCCCCTCCAGGCGAGATGAGGCCGTTTTCTGCTGCAGCATCCCGAGAGAAATCACGCCTTCACTCCTGCACCTCAAAGGGACCTTCACACCCTTGCTGCAACTCAAGAAGTTCCCCGACATACCTGTCCACACGTGGGAGGAACACCGAGGGTCCCGGCACAACTCAGGAGGAGCCCCGTTTCCCCCTCGTGAGCTCGAGATGAGGGACCCATTTCCTGCTTCATTGGGAAGGGAATCCCGCCCTTCCCGTCGCATCTCAAGAGGTGGCACTCTCAACAGGAAAGCTGAGGTCTCCAGGGGTCATGCCAGCATACTAAAAGTCCCCCAAATGTCTCATTCCACTCCAGATGAGCCTGATTTCCCTGCTCTGCCTCGAGTGTCTCCTGTGTATCGCCTCACACCATGGTGGCTCGTGCCACAGGTCTGTGGCATCTCGAGGGAAAGACAGAGATCCCTGGGTCAACTTGATGGGAAGACTGACACTGCTGCTACAGCTGTGGAGGAAAGCGGACATGCATGTAACCACAGGAGACGAGGCCTGACTACCCTGGGGAGATTCCAGAGGAACCCCAAGATCCATGCCAGCACTGGAGAGGAAACCTATGGTTTCAGCTTCAGCTCTGGACAGGGACCTAGGACCCGGCACCGACTGGAGAGGAAACCTGAGGGGCCCCTCTCAACTCACCAGGAGACTGGCCTTTCCTGAGGCCATGGGAGCGGGTCCCTGAGGTCCCCGTCGTAACTCGAAAGGGACCTGCCGCAACTCGAAAAAAAACAGGAGGTTCTCCCCTCCAGGCGAGATGAGGCCGTTTTCTGCTGCGGCATCCCGAGAGAAATCACGCCTTCACTCCTGAACCTCAAAGCGTCCTTCACACCCTTGCTGCAACTCAAGAAGTTCCCCGTCATACCCATCTCCACTTGAGAGGAACACTGAGGGGCCCACCCCAATTCAAGAGGGGCCCCCTTTCCCCCTCCTCCTTCCAGATGAGTGTTCCGTTCCCTGCTTCATCGGGAAAGGATTCTGGCATTCCTATCGCAGAGCAAGAGCACGTGCTTTCGACAAGAAAGTCGACAGGAACTCCAGGGTTTGTGCCACCATTCCAAAATACCCCCAAATGTCTCAGTCCAATCCAGATGAACCTGATTTCCCTGCCCTGCCTCGAATGTCACCCTGAAAGTCGAATAACACCACGGTGGCACGTGCGACAGTCCTGTGGCTGCTCGAGGGAAAACCACTGATCCGTGTGTCAATTCGTTGGGAAGCCTGACACTCCTGCTACAGCTAGGGAGGAAAACGGACGTGTATTTCTCCACTCGGAAAGAGTCCTGACTGTCCTGTGGAGTCTCCAGAGGAACCCCAAGATCCATGTCAGCACTGGAGAGGAAACCTCAGGTTCTCCCCACAGTTCAGGATGAGGACCTAGGACCCGACACTGACTGGAGAGGAATCCCGAAGGGCCCCTCACAACTCCCATGGAGACTCGTCTTTCCTGAGGCCATGCCAGCGGATCCCTGAGGTCCCCGTCGTAACTCGAGAGGGACCTGCCACAACTCGAGAAAATTAGGAGGTTCTCCCATGCAGGCTAGACGAGGCCCTTTTCTGCTGCGGCGTCTCAAGTGAAATTATGCCTTCCCTCTTAACCTCACAAGGGTCCTTCCCACCCTTGCTGCAACTCAAGCAGTTCCCTGACATACCCATCCCCATGCGGGAGGAACACCAAGGGTCCTGGCACAACTCAGGAGAAGCCCCATTTCCCCGTCCTGAGCTCGAGATGAGGGTCCCTTTCCCTGCTTTGTCGGGAAAGCTTTCTCGCCTTTCCCATCACATCTCAAAAGGTGGTGTTCTCAACAGGAAACCCGAGATCTCCAGGGGTCGTGCCAACATACGAAAAGTCCCCAAGATGTCTCAGTCCACCCCAGAAGAACTTGATTTCCCTGCACTACCTCGAGTGTCACCCGTGTATCTCCTCACACCACGGTGGCTCGTGCCATAGCCTTGTGGCATCTCGAGGGAAAGACAAAGATCCCTGTGTCAACTCGACTAGAAGCCGGACACTGATGTTACAGCTCGGGAGGAAAGCGGACGTACGTGAAACCACAGGAGACGAGGCCTGACTCCCCTGGGGAGATTCCCGAGGAACCCCAAGATCCATGCCAGCACTGGAGAGGAAACCTCAGGTTCCAGTTTCGGCTCCAGATGGGGACTCAGGACCCGGCACCAACAGGATAGGAATCCCAAGGGGCCGCTCTTAAGTCACACGGAGAGAGGCCTTTCCTGAGGCCATGCGAGCAGGTCCCTGAGGTCCCCATCCTAAGTCAAGAGGGACCAGCCGCAACTCGAGAAAACCAGGAGGTTCTCCCCTCTAGTCGAGATGAATCCCTTTTCTGCTGTGCCATCTTGAGTGAAATCCACCTTCCCTCTTGAGCCTTGAAAGGGTCCTTCACACCCTTGCTGCAATTCAAGAAGTTCCCTGACATGCCCGTCTCCACTAGAGATGAATCCTGAGATGCTCTTCACAACTCGCATGGAGACTGGTCTTTCCTGAGGCCACACCAGTGGGTCCCTGAGGTCCCCATTGTAACTCGATAGGAACCTGCCATAACTCGACAAAAACCAGGAGGTTCTCCCCTCCAGGCGAGATGAGGCCCTGTTCCGTTGCGGCGTCTCAAGGGAAGTAACACCTTCACCCTTGAACCTCAAAAGGGTCCTTCACACACTTTCTGCAACTCAAGAAGTTCCCCGACATACCCGTGTCCAGTCGAGAAGAACACCGAGGGTCCCGCCAAATTCAAGAGGAGCCCCATTTACCCCTCCTCTGCTCGAGATGAGGATTCCTTTCCCTGCTTCTTCGGGAAAGGTTTCCGGGCGTCCTGTCGCATATCAAGAGCAGACGCTTTCAACAGGAATGTCGAAAGGAGCTCCAGGGGTCGTGCCTCCATTGCAAAAGACCTCCAAATGTCTCAATCCACTCCAGAGGAACCTGATTTCCATGCACTGCCTCGACTGTCACCCCAAGAATTGACTCACACCACGGTAGCACGTGTGACAGCCCTGTGGGAAAGCCTCGAGGGAAAGCCACACATCCCTGTGTGTGCCTCCATTGCAAAAGATCCCCAAATGTCTCAGTCCACTCCAGAGGAACCTGATTTCCGTGCACTGTCTCGACTGTCACCCCAAGAATTGACTCACACCACGGTAGCACGTGTGACAGCCCTGTGGGAAAGCCTCGAGGGAAAGCCACACATCCCTGTGTCAACTCGTCGGGAAGACTGACACTGCTGCTACAGCTCTTGAGGAAAGCGGACGTGCATGTCTCCACAGGAGTCGAGGCCTGACGCCCTTGTGGAGACTCCAAAGGTACCCCAGGATCCATGTCAGCACTGGAGATGTAACCTCAGGTTCCAGCCTTGGCTCCAGACGAGGACTTATGACCCGGCACTGAATGGAGTGAATTCCGAGAGGCCCCTCAACACTCACATGGAGACTGGCCTTTCCTGAGGCCAAACGAGCTGAACCCTGAGGTCCCCATCTTAACACGAGAGGGACCTGCCACAACTCGAGAAAAACCAGGAGATTCTCCCCTCCAGGCGAGATGAGGCCCTTTTTAGCTGTGTCATCTCGAGTGAAATCACACCTTCTCTCTTGGACTTCTAAAGGGTCCTTCACACCCTTGCTGCAACTCAAGTCTCCAAAGGTACCCCAGGATCCATGTCAGCACTGGAGATGTAACCTCAGGTTCTGGCCTCAGCTCCAGATGAGGACTTATGACCCGGCACCAAATGGAGGGAATCCCAAGAGGCCCCTCGCCACTCGCATGGAGACTGGCCTTTCCTGAGGCCACATGAGCTGATCCCTGAGGTCCCCATCTTAACTCGAGAGGGACCTGCCACAACTCGAGAAAAACCAGGAGATTCTCCCCTCCAGGTGAGATGAGGCCCTTTTTAGCTGTGTCATCTCGAGTGAGATCACACCTTCTCTCTTGAACTTCTAAAGGATCCTTCACACCCTTGCTGCAACTCAAGAAATTCCCTGACATACAACTCTTTACTCAAGGGGAACACCGAGTGTCCTGCCACAACTCAGGAGGAGACCCAGTGTCCCCTCCTCAACTCCAGATGAGGGTTCTTTTCCCTGCTTCATCGGGAAAGGATTCCCAGCATTCCCACCACAACTCAGGAGGAGGCGCTCTCAACAGGAATGTCGAGAAGAACACCAGGGGTCGTGCCAGCATTCCAAAATACCACAAATATCTCAGTCCACTCCAGAAGTACCTAATTTTCCTGGACTGCCTCGACTGTCACCTCGAGAATCGACTCACATCATGGTGGCACGTGTGACAGCCCTGTGGCCCCTCGAGGGAAAGCCACAGGTCCCTGAGTCAACTCGACAGAAAGCCTGACACTGCTGCTACTGCTAGGGGGGAAAATGGAAGTGCATGTCTCCACTCGAGATGAGGCCTGACTCCCCTTTGGAGACTCTAGAGAAACCCCAAATCCATGTCAGCACTGGAGAGGAAACCTCAGGTTCCGGTTTCAGCTCCAGACGCTGACTTAGGATCCGGCACCGACTGGAGAGGAATCCCGAGAGGCCCCTCGCTACTCGCATGGAGACTGGCCTTTCCTGAGGCCACACGAGTGAGTCCTTGAGATCCCTGTCGTAACTCAAGAGGGACCTGCCGCAACTAAAGGAAAACAATGAGATTCTCCCCACCAGGTGAGATGAGGCCCTTTTCTGCTGCAGCTTCTCGAGGGAAATCACACCTTCCCTGTTGGACCTCAAAAGGGTCATTCACACCCTTGCTGCAACTCATGAAGTTCCCCGACATACCTGTCTCCACTCGAGAGGAACACCGAGGGTCCCGCTACAACTCAAGGGGAGCCCCACTGTCCACTCCTCCCCTCGAGATGACTGTTCCTTTACCTGCTTCGTCAGGAAAGGATTCTCGCTGTACCCATCGCTTCTCAGCAGGAGGCGCTCTCAACTGGAACGTCGGGAGGAACTCCAGGAGTCATGCCACCATTCCAAAAGACCTCCAAATGTATCAGTCCACTCCAGATGAATCTGATTTCCCTGCACTGCCTCGACTGTCACACCGAGTATCGACTCACACCATGGTGGCACATGTGACAGCTCTGTGGCACCTCGAGGGAAAGCACAGATCTCTGTGTCAACTTGACGGGAAGCCTGACACTGCTGATTCAGTGTGGGAGGAAAGCAGACGTGCATGTCTCCACTCCAGACGAGGCCTGACTCCCCTTGGGAGACTCCAGAAGAACCCCAGGATGACTGTCAGCACTGGAGAGGAAACCTCAGGTTATGGCCTCATCTCCAGATGAGGACTTAGGCCCTGGCATCCACTGGAGAGGAATCCCAAGAGGCCACTCACAACTCGCATGGAGAATGGAGTTTCCTGAGGCCATGCAAATGGGTTCCTCAGGTCCCCGTCGTAACTCGAGAGGGACCTGCCATGACTCGAGAAAAACCTGGAGTTTCTCTCCTCCAGGTGAGATGAGGCCCTTTTCCACTGTGGCATCTTGAGGGAAATCACACCTTCCCTCTTGGAACTTGAAAGGGTCCTTCACAACCTTGCTGCAACTCAAGAAGTTCTCCAACATACCCGTCTCCACTCGAGAGGAACACTGAGGGTTGGCCTCATCTCCAGATGAGGACTTAGGACCCAGCATCGAATGAAGAGGAATCCCGAGGAGCCTGTCTCAACTCGCATGGAGACTGGCCTTTCCTGAGGCCACGCGACAGGGTCCCTGAGGTCCCCATCGTAACTCGAGAGGGACCTGCCATGACTCGAGAAACACCTGGAGTTTCTCTCCTCCAGGTGAGATGAGGCCCTTTTCCGCTGTGGCATCTTGAGGGAAATCACACCTTGCCTCTTGGAACTCGAAAGGGTCCTTCACAACCTTGCTGCAACTCAAGAAGTTCTCCAACATACCCGTCTCCACTCGAGAGGAACACTGAGGGTTCTGCCACAACTGAAGAGGATCCCCGTTGTCCCCTCCTCAGCTCAAGATGAGGGTTCCTTTCCCTGCTTCATTGGGAAAGGATACCCGGCTTTCCCTTTGCATCTCAGGAGGTTGTGCTCTCAACAGGAAAGTCGAGAGGAACTCCAAGGGTCTTGTCAGCATTCCAAAAGACCCCCCAATGTCTCCATCCATTCCAGATGAGCCAAATTTCTCTGCATTGCCTCGACTGCCACCCCGAGTATCAACTCACACCAAGGTGGCACGTGTGACAGCCCTGTGACACCTCAAGTGAAAGCCACAGATCCCTCTGTCAACTCGCAGGGATCATGATACTGCTGTTACTGCTCTGGAGAAGAGCGGACATGCATGTCACAACTCAAGACGACTCCTGACTCCCCTGTGGAGACTCCAGAGGAACCCCAAGATACTTGTCAGCACTGGAGAGGAAAACTCAGGTTCCAGCCTCAGCTCCAGATGAGGACTTAGGACCCGGCACAGACTGGAGAGGAATCATGAGAGGCCCCTTGCAACTAGCATTGAGACTGGCCCTTCCTGAGGCCACACGAGCTGTTCCTTGAGGTCCCCGTAGTAAATCAAGAGGGACCTGCCGCAACTCCACAAAAACCAGGAGATTCTCCCCTTCAGGTGAGATGAGGGCCTTATCCGCTGTGGCGTCTCGAGGGAAATCACACCTTCCCTCTTGGAACTCTAAAGGGTCCTTCACACCCTTGCTGCAACTAAAGAAGTTCCCCGACATACCCGTCTCCACCCGAGAGGAACACCGAGGGTCCTGCCACAACTCAAGCAGAGCACCATTGTCCCCTCCTCAGCTCAAGATGAGGGTTCCTTTCACTGCTTCGTCTGGAAAGGATTCCCGGCTTTCCTGTTGCATCTCAGGAGGAGGCACTCTCAACAGGAAAGTCGTGAGGAACTGCAGGGTATTGCCACCATTCCAAAAGACCGCCAAATGTCTCAGTCCACTCCACATGAACCTGATTTCCCTGCACTGCCTCGACTGCCACCCTGAGTATCGACTTACACTATGGTGGTACGTGAGACAGCCTTGTGTCACCTCGAGGGAAACCAATAGATCCCTGTGTCAAGTTGACAGGAAACCTGACACTGCTGCTACAGCTCAGAGGAAAGCAGACGTGCATGTCTCCACTCAAGATGAAGCCTGAGTCCCCTGTGGAGACTCCAGAGGAACCCCAAGATCCATATCAGCACTGGAGAGGAAACCTCAGGCTCCAGCCTCAGCTCCAGACGAGGACTTAGGATCCAGCAACGACTGGAGCCAAATTCTGAGAGGCCCCTCCCAAATCGAATGGAGACTGGCCTTTCCTGAGGCCACACGTGCGTGTCACTGTGGTCCCCGTCTTAACTCAAGAGGGACCTGTGGCAACTCAACAAAAACCAAGAGATTCTCCCTTCCAGGCGAGATGAGGCCTTTTCTGCTGTGGTGTCTCGAGGGAAATCACACCTTCCCTCTTGGACCTCGAAAGGGTCCTTCACACCCTTGCTGCAACACAAGAAGTTCCCTGGCATAACTGTCTCCAACTGTCTCCACGTGAGAGGAACTCTGAAAGTCCCAGCAAAACTGAAGAGGAGCCCCGTTGTCCCCTCCTCAGCTCGAGATGAGGGTTCCTTTCCCTGCTTCGTTGGGAAAGGATTCCCTGCATTCCCGTCGCAACTCAGGAGTAGGCGCTCTCAACAGGAAAGTCGAGAGGAACGCCAGGGGTCTTGCCACCATTCCAAAAGACCCCCAAATGTCTCAGTCCACTCCAGATGAACCTGATTTCCCTGCACTGCCTCGACTGCCACCCCGAGTATCGACTCACACCACGGTGGCACGTGCCACAGCCCTGTTGCACCTCGAGGGAAAGCCAAAGATCCCTGTGTCAACTCGTCAGGAAGCCTGGCACTGCTGCTACAGCTCGGGAGGAAATCGGACGTGTATGTCTCCGCTCGAGAAGAGTTCTGACTCTACTGTGGAGACTCCAAAGGAACCGCAAGATTCATGTCAGCACTGGAGAGGAAACCTCAGGTTCTGGCCGCAGTTCCAGACGAGGACTTAGGACTCGACACTGACTGGAGAGGCAACCCAAGGGGCCCCTCGAAACTCGCATGGAGACTGGTCTTTCCTGAGGCAACACAAGCGGGTCCCTGAGGTCCCCGACATAACTCGAGAGGGAACTGCCAAAACTCGAGAAAAACCAGGAGGTTCTCCCCTGCAGGCGAGGTGAGGCCCTTTTCTGCTGCAGCGTCTCGAGAGAAATCACGCCTTCTCTCTTGAACCTCGCAAGGATCCTTCCCACCCTTGCTGCAACTCAGGAAGTTCCCCGACATTCCCGTCTCCACGAGGGAGGAACATCGAGGTTGTCGGCACAACTCAAGAAGAGCCCTGTTTCCTCCTCGTGAGCTTGAAATGAGGGTTCCTTTCCCTGCTTCTTCGGGAAAGGATTCCCACCGTTTTCATCACATCTCAAGAGGTGGCACTCTCAATAGGAACGCCGAGATCTCCAGGGGTCGTGCAAACATACTAAAAGTCGCACAGATGTCTCAGTCCACTCCTGATGAACCTGATTTCCCTGCACTACCTCGAGTGTCACCTGTGTATTGCCTCACAGCACGGTGACTCGTGCCACAGCCCTGTGGCATCTCGAGGGAAAGACAGAGATCATTAAGTCTGATATTGCTGCTACAGCTCGGGAGAAAAGCGGGCGTGCGTGTAACCACAGGAGACGAGGCCTGACTCCCCTGTGGAGACTCCAGAGGAACCCCAAGATCCATGTCAGCAGTGGAGTGGAAACCTCAGGTTCCAGCTTCGGCTCCATACGGGGATTTAGGACCCGCCTTCAACTGGAGAGGAATACCGAGAGTCCCCTCTCAACTTGAAAGGAGAATGGCCTTTGCTGAGGCCACACAAGTGGGTCCCTGAGGTCCCCATCTTGACTCGAGAGGAACCTGCCGCAACTCAAGAAAAACCAGGAGGTTCTCCCCTCCAGGCGAGATGAGGCCGTTTTCTGATGCAACATCTCGAGAGAAATCACGCCTCCCCTCCTGAAGCTCAAAGGCTATTTCACACCATTGGTGCAACTCAAGAAATTCCCCGACATAACCGTCTCAACACGAGAGGAACACTGAGGGTCCCACCACATCTCAAGAGGAGTCCCCTTTCCCCCTCCTCCGCTCGAGATGAGGGTTCCTTTCCCTGCTTCGTCGGGAAAGGATTCTGGCATTCCCATCGCACAGCAGGATGACATGCTCTCAAGAGCAAAGTTGAGAGGAACCTCAGGGGTCGTGCCACCATTTCAAAAGACGCCCAGATATCTCAGTCCACTACAGAGGAACCTGATTTCCCTACACTTCCTCAAAGGTCGCACTGAGCATCGAATCACACCTCGGTGGAACGTGCGACAGCCCTGTGGCACCTCAAGGGAAAGCCACAGATCCCTGTGTCAACTCATCGCGAAACCTAAAACTGCTGCTACAGCCCGGGAGGAAAACGGATGTGTATGTCTCCAATAGAGAAGAGTCCTGACTCTCCTGTGGAGACTCTAGAGGAACCCCAAGATCCATGTCAGGACTGGAAAGAAAACCTCATGATCTGGCGGCAGTTCCAGAGGAGGACTTAGGACCCGACACTGACTGAGAGGAATCCCGAGGGGCCCCTCACAACTCACATGGAGACCGGTCTTTCCTGATGCCACACGAGCGGATCCTTGAGGTCTCCATCGTAACTCGAGAGGGACCTGCCGCAACTGCAGGTTACCGCAACCTTTCGCAACCTCCAAAAACCAGGAGGTTCTCCCCTGCAGGCGAGATGAAGCTCTTTTCTGCTGTGGCATCTTGAGGGAAATCACGCCTTCCGTCTTGAACCTTGCAAGGGTCCTTCCCACCCTTGCTGCAACTCAAGAAGTTCCCTGATATACCCTTCTCCACGGGGGAGGAACCCAGTGGGTCCAGACATATCTAAGAGGAGCCCTGTTTCACCCTCGTGAGCTCGAGATGTGGGTTCTTTTCCCTGCTTCGTAAGGAAAGGATTCCCTCCATTCCCGTCGCATCTCAAGAGGTGGCACTCTCAACACGAAAGCAGAGATCTCCAGGGGTCGTGCTAACATACTGAAAGGCCGCCAGATGTGTTAGTCCACTCCAGATGAACCTGATTTCCCTGCATTACCTCGAGTGTCACCTGCATATCGCCTCACACCATGGTGGTTCGTGCCACAGCCCTGTGGCATCTCGAGGGAAAGACAGAGATCCGTGTGTCAGTTCGACAGGATGACTGACACTGTTGCAACAGGTCGGGAGGAAAGCGGACGTGCATGTAACCACAGGAGATGAGGCCTGACTCCCCTGGTGAAACTCCAGAGGAACCCCAGGGTGCATGCCAGCACTGGAGAGGAAACCGCAGGCTCCAGCTTCAGCTCCAGGCGGGGACTTAGGTCCTGTCACTGACTGGAGAGGAATCCCGAGGGTCCCCTCTCAACTTGCATGGAGACTGGCCTTTCCTGAGGCCACACGAGCGGATCTCTGAGGTCCCCATCATAACACGAGAGGAACCTGCCACAAGTCGAGAAACACCAGGAGGTTCTCCCTTCCAGGCGAGTTGAGGCCCTTTTCTGCTGTGGTGTTGGAACACTGAGGGTCCCACCACAACTCAAGAGGAGGCCCTTTTCCCCCTCCTCCACTCGAGATGAGGTTTCATTTCCCTGCTCTGTCAGGAAAGGATTCTGGCATTCCTGTCGCACAGCAAGAGGACATGCTCTCAACAGGAAAGTCGAGAGAAACTTCAGGGGTGGTGCCACCATTCCAAAAGACCCCAAATATCTCAGTCCACTCCAGGGGAACCTGATTTCCTTGCACTACCTTGAAGGTCACCCCGAAAATCGAATCACACCACAGTGGCACATGTGACAGCCCTGTGGTACCTCGAAGGAAAGTCACAGATCCCTGTGTCAACTCGTTGGGAAACCTGAAACTGCTGCTACAGCTCGAGAGGAAAACGGATGGGCATGTCTCCACTCGAGAAGAGTCCTGACTCTCCTGTGGAGATTCCAGAGGAACCCCAAGATCCCTGTCAGCACTGGAGAGGAAACTTCAGGTTCTGGCCGCAGTTCCAGACGAGGACTTAGGACCCGACACTGACTGGAGAGGAAGGCCGAGGGGCCCTTAGCAACTCGCATGGAGACTGGTCTTTCCTGAGGCCACACGAGTGGGTCCTTGAGGTCCCCATCGTAACTCGAGAGGGAACTGGTGCAACTCGAGAAAAACCACGAGGTTCTCCCCTCCAGCGAGATGAGGCCCTTTTCTGTTATGGCGACTCGAGCAAAATCACGCCTTCACTCTTGAACCTTGCACGGGTCCTTCCCACCCTTGCTGCAAATCAAGAAGTTCCCCGACATACTCGACTCCATGCGGGAGGAAAACCAAGGGTACCGGCACATCTCAAGAGGAGCCTCGTTTCCCCCTCATGAGCTCGAGATGAGGGTTCATTTCCCTTCTTCGTCGGGAATGGATTCCTGCCGTTCCTGTCACATCTCAAGATGTGGCGCTCTGAACAGGAAAGCTGAGTTCTCCGTGGGTCGTGCCAACATACTAAAAGCCCCCCAGATGTCTCAGTCCACTCCAGATGAACCTGATTTCCCTGCATTACCTCACGTGTCACCCGCATACCGTCTCACACCACGGTGGCTCGTGCCACAGCCCTGTGGCATCTCGATGGAAAGACAGAGATCCCTGTGTCAGTTCGACGGGAAGTCTGACATTGCTGCTACAGCTCGGGAGAAAAGCAGACGTGCATGTAACCACAGGAGACAAGGCCTGACTCCCCTGTGGAGACTCCAGTGGAACCCCCAAGATCCATGTCAGCACTGGAGAGGAAACCTCAGGTTCCAGCTTAGGCTCCAAATGGGGACTTAGGACCCTGGTCCGACTGGAGAGGAATACCGAGAGTCCCCTCTCAACTCGAAAGTAGAATGGCCTTTCCTGAGGCCACACGACCAGGTCCCTGAGTTCCCCGTCTTGACTCGATGGGGAACCTGCCACAACTCGAGAAAAACCAGGAGGTTCTCCCCTCCAGGCGAGATGAGGCCGTTTTCTGATGCGGCATCTCAAGAGAAATCAAGCCTTTCTTCCTGAACTTCAAAAAGTCATTAACAACCATGCTGCAACTCAATAAGTTTTCTGACATACCCGTCTCCACTCGAGAGGAA
The DNA here is from genome assembly GCA_006410635.1 of Cephalophus harveyi. Taxonomy (NCBI): domain Eukaryota; kingdom Metazoa; phylum Chordata; class Mammalia; order Artiodactyla; family Bovidae; genus Cephalophus; species Cephalophus harveyi. The sequence goes on along the minus strand of SJYT01069966.1, from coordinate 36,949 downwards.
CACTGAGGGTCCCACCAAAACTCAAGAGGAGCCCCCTTTCCCCCTCCTCTGCTCCAGATGAGGGTTCCTTTCCCTGGTTCTTCGGGAAAGGATTCCTGCCGGTCCCATTGCATCTCAGGAGGTGGCGCTCTCAACAGTAAAGCCTAGATCTCCAGAGGTCATGCCAACATACTAAAAATCCTCCAGAAGTTTCAGTCCAGTCCAGATGAACCTGATTTCCCTGCACTACCTCGAGTGTTACCCGTTTATCGCCTCACACAACTGTGGTTCATGCCACAGCCCTGTGGCATCAAGATGGAAAGATAGAGATGCCTGTTTCAACTCGACGGGAAGACTGACACTGCTGCTACAGGTCGTGCGGAATGAATACGTGCATGTAACCACAGGAGACGAAGCCTGACTCCACTGGGGAGACTCCAGAGGAACCCCAAGATCCATGTCAGCACTAGAGAGGAAAACTCAGGTTCTGGCCTCAGTTCCAGACGAGGCCTTAGGACCCGACAATGACTGGAGAGGAACCCCGAGGGTCCCCTCTCAACTCGCATGGAGAATGGTCTTTCCTGAGGCTACACAATTGGGTCCCTGAGGTCCCCGTCATATCTCAAGAGGGAACTGCTGCAACTCAAGAAAAACTAGGAGGTTCTCCCTTGCAGTCTAGATGAGGCCTTTTTCTGCTGCGGTACCACGAGGGAAATCACGCCTTCCCTCTTGAACCTTCCAAGGGTCCTTCTCACCTTTGCTACAACTCTAGAAGTTTCCCAACATACACGTCTCCACGTGGGAGGAACACCAAGGGTCCTGGCACAACTCAGGAGGAGCCCCATTTCTCCCTTCCCTGCTTCGTCAGGAAAGAATTCCCGCTGTTCCCGTCACATCTCAGGAGGTTGCACTCACAACAGGAAAGCCGAGATCTCCGGGGGTCGTGCCAACATACTAAAAGTCCCCCAGATGTCTCAGTCTACTCCAGATGAACCTGATTTCCCTGCACTGCCTCGAGTGTCACCCGCGAATCGCCTCACACCATGGTGGTTCGTGCCACAGCCCTATGGTATCTCAAGGGAAAGACAGAGATCCCTTGGTCAACTCGACGGGAAGCCTGACACTGCTGCTACAGTGTCAGGGAGGAAAGCGGACGTGCATGTAACCACAGGAGACGAGGCCTGTCTCCCCTGGGGAGACTCCAGAGGAACCCCAAGATCCATGAAAGCACTGGAGAGGAAACCTCAGGTTACATTTTCAGATCCAGACGTGGACATAGGACCCGGAACCGACTGGAGAGGAATCCCAAGGGGCCCTTCGCAACTCGTATGGAGACTGGTCTTTCCTGAGGCCACGCAAGTGGGTCCCTGAGGTCCCCATCGTAACTCGAACGGGACCTGCCATAACTCGAGAAAAACCAGGAGGTTCTCCCCTCCAGGTGAGATGAGGCCGTTTTCTGCTGCAAAATCCCGAGAGAAATCATGCCTTCCCTCCTGAACCTCAAAGGGTCCTTCACACCTTTGCTGCATCTCAAGAAGTTCCTCGACATACCCGGCTCCAAACGAGTGGAACACTGAGGGTCCCACCACAACTCAAGAGGGGGCCCCGTTCCCCCTCCTACGGTCCATGGTCATGAGGGAAATCACGCCTTCCCTCTTGAACCTCGAAAGTGTCCTTCCTACCCTTGCTGCAACTCAAGAAGTTACCCAACATACACGTCCCCACACATGAGGAACACCGAGGGTCCTGGCAAAACTCAGAAGGATCCCCGTATCCCCCTCATGAGCTCGAGATGAGGGACACTTTCCCTGCTTCGTCGGGAAAGGATTCCCGCTGTTCCTGTCGCATCTCAAGTGGTGGCGCTCTGAACAGGAAAGCCGAGATCTCCAGGGGTCAAGCCAACATACTAAAAGTGCCCCAGATGTCTCAGTCCACTCCAGATGAACCTGATTTCCCTTCACTATCTCGAGTGCCACCCCCGTATCACCTCACACAACAGTGTCTTGTGCCACAGCCCTGTGGACATCTCAAGGGAAAGACAGAGATCCCTGGGTCAACTCGACGGGAAGCCTGACACAGCTGCTAAAGCTCAGGAGGAAAGTGGACATGCATGTAACCACAGGAGACGAGGCCTGACTCCCCTGAGAAGACTCCAGAGGAACACCAAGATATATGCCAGCACTGGAGAGGAAAACTCAGGTTCCAGCTTCAGCTCCACACGGGGACTTAGGACCCAGCACCGACTGGAGAAGAATCCAGAGGGGCCCCTATCAACTCGCACTGAGACTGGCCTTTCCTGAGGCCACGCGAGAGGGTGCCTGAGGTCCCTGTCGTAACTCGAGAGGGACCTGCCCCAACTCGAGAAAAAGCAGATTCTCCCCTCCAAGCGAGATGAGGCCGTTTTCTGCTGTGGCATCCCGAGAGAAATCACGCCTTCCCTCCTGAACCTCAAAGGGTCTTTCACACCCTTGCTGCAACTCAAGAAGTTCCCCGTCATATCCGTCTCCACTCGAGAGGAACACTGAGGGTCCCACGACAACTCAAGAGGGGCTTCCTTTCCCCCTCCACTGCTCCAGATGAGGGTTCCTTCCCTGCTTCGTCCGGAAGGATTCTGGCCTTCCCGTCGCACAGCAAGAGGACGTGCTCTCAACAGGAACGTCGAGAGGAACTCCAGGGGCGGTGCCACCATTCCAAAAGACCCCCAAATGTCTCAATCCACTCCAGATGAACCTTATTTCCCTGCACTGCCTCCAAGGTCACCCCGAGCATCGAATCATACCACGGTGGCACGTGCGACAGCCCTGTGGCACCATGAGGGAAAGCCAAAGTATCCCTGTGTCAACCCATCGGGAAGCCTGGCACTGTGATACAGCTCGGGAGGAAAACGGACACGTATGTCTCCACTCTAGAAGAGTCCTGATTCTCCTGTGGAGACTCCAGAGGAACCCCAAGATCCATGTCAGCACTTAAGAGGAAACCTCAGGTTCTGGCCGCAGTTCCAGTCGAGGACCTAGAACCCGACACTGACTGGAGAGGAATCCCGAGGGGCCCCTCGCAACTCGTATGGAGACTGGTCTTTCCTGAGACCACACCAGCGGGTCCCTGAGGTCTCCATCGAAACTCGAGAGGGACCTGCTGCAACTCGAGAAAAACCATGAGGTTCTTTCCCTGCAGGCGAGATGAGGCCCTTTTCTGCTGCGGCGTCTCGAGGGAAATCACGCCTTCCCTCTTGGACCTCACAAGGGTCCTTCCCACCCTTGCTGCAACTCAAAAAGTTCCCCGACATACCAGTCCCCACCAGGGAGGAACACTGAGGGTCCCAGCACATCTCAGGAGGAGCCCCGTTTCCCCCTCGTAAGCTCGAGATGAATGTCCCTTTCCCTGCTTCGTCGGGAAAGGATTCCCGCCGTTCCCATCACATCTCAAGAGGTGGCACTCTCAACAGGAAAGCTGAGATCTCCAGGGGTCGTGCCAACATACTAAAAGTCCCCCAGATATCTCAGTCCTCTCCAGATGAACCTGATTTCCCTGCACTACCTCGAGTGTCACCATGTATCGACTCACACCAAAGTGGCTCGTGCCACAGCCCTGTGGCATCTCGAGGGAAAGACAGAGATCCCTGTGTCAACTCGACGGGAAGCCTGACACTGCTGTTACATTTCGGGAGGAAAGCGGACGTGCATGTAACCACAGGAGACGAGGCCTGACTCCCCTGAGGAGACTCCAGAGAAACCCCAAGATCCACGCCAACACTGGAGAGGAAACCTCAGGTTCCAGCTTTGGATCCAGACAGGGACTTAGGATCCGGCACCATCTGGAGAGGAATCCTGAAGAGCCCCTCTCAACTCACACAGAGACTGGCCTTTCCTGAGGCCACGTGAGTGGGTTCCTGAGGTCCCCATCGTAACTCGAGAGGGACCTGCCTCAACTCGACAAAAACCATGAGGTTCTCCCCTCCAGGCGAGATGAGGCCGTTTTCTGCTACGGCATCCTGAGAGAAATCACCCCTCCCCTCCTGAACTTCAGTGGGTCCTTCACACCCTTGCTGCAAATGAAGAAGTTCCCCGACATACCCGTTTCTACTCGAGAGGAACACTGAGGATCCGACACAACTCAAGAGGGGCCACCTTTCCCCCTCCTCCACTCCAGATGAGGGTTCCTTTCCCTGTTTCGTTGGGAAAGGATCCTGGCATTCCCGTCGCACAGCAAGAGGATGTGCTCTCAACAGGAAAGTTGAGAGGAACTCCAGGGGTCGTGCCACCATTCCCAAAGACCCCAAATGTCTCAGTCCAATTCAGATGAACCTGATTTCCCTGCCCTGCCTCAAAAGTCACCCGGAGTATTGAATCACAGCACAGTGGTACGTGTGACAGCCCTGTGGCACCTCAAGGGAAAGCCACAGATCCCTGTGTCAATCTTTTGGGAAGCCAGACACTGCTGCAACAGCTCGGGAGGAAAACGGACGTGTATGTCTCCACTCGAATAGAGACGTGGCTCTCCTGTGGAGACTCCAAATGAACCCCAAGATCCATGTCAGCACTGGAGCAGAAACTCAGATTCTGGCCGTAGTTCCAGACGATGAACTAGGACCCGACATGGACGGGAGAGGAATCGTGAGGAGCCCCTCACAACTCGCATGGAGACTGGCCTTTCCTGAGGCCAAGCCAGCGGGTCCCTGAGGTCCCCGTCATAATTCGTGAGGGACCAGCTGCAACTCGAGAAAAACCAGGAGGTTCTCCACTGCAGGCGAGTTGAGGCCGTTTTCTGCTGTGGTGTCTCGAGGGAAATCACGCCTTCCTTCTTGAACCTCACAAGGGTCTTTCCCAACCTTGCTGCAACTCAAGAAGTTCCCCAACATACCCGTCTCCAAGCGGGAGAAACACCAAAGGTCCCGGCACAATTCAGGAGGAGCTCCGTTTCCCCCTCATGAGCTCGAGATGCGGGTCCGTTTCCCTGCTTCATTGGGAAAGGATTCCCGTCATTCCCATCGCCTCTCAAGTGGTGGCGATCTCAACAGGAAGCCGAGATCTCCAGGGGTCGTGCCAACATACTAAAAGTCCCCCAGATGTCTCAGTCCACTCCAGATGAACCTGATTTCCCTGCACTACCTCGAGTGTCACGCGCGTATCACCTCACACCATGGTGGCTCGTGCCACAGCCCTGTGGCATCTCGAGGGAAAGACAGAGATCCCTGGGTCAACTCGACGGGAAGCTTGACACTGCTGCTACAGCTCAGAAGTAAAGCGGACTTGCATGTAACCACAGGAGATGAGGCCTGACTCCCTTGGGGAGACTGCAGAGGAACCCCAATACACATAACAGTACTGGAGAGGAAACCTCAGGTTCCAGCTTTGACTCCAGATGGGGACTTAGGACCCGGCACCGACTGGAGAGGAATCCCGAGGGCCCCCTCTAAACTCGAATGGAGACTGGCCTTTTCTGAGGCCATGTGAGCTGGTCCCTGAGGTCCCCGTCGTAACTCGAAAGGGACCTGACGCAACTCGAGAAAATCCAGGAGGTTCTCCGCCCAAGGCGAGATGAGGCCGTTTTCTGCTGCAGCATCCCAAGAGAAATCATGCTTTCCCTCCTGAACCTCAAAGGGTCCTTCCACCTTTGCTGTATCTCAAGAAGTTCCTCGACATACCCGTCTCCAAACGAGTGGAACATTGAGGGTCCCAACACAACTCAAGAGGGGCCCCTGTTCCCCCTACTACACTCCAGATGAGGGATCATTTCCCTGCTTCGTCGGGAAAGGATTCTGTCATTCCCGTCGTACAGCAAGAGGACGTGCTCTCAACAGGAAAGTCGAGAGGAACTCCAGGGTTGGTGCCACCATTCCAAAAGACCCCCAAATGTCTCAGTCCACTCCAGATGAACCTGATTTCCCTGCACTGCCTCGAAGGTCACCCTGAGTTTCAAGTCACACCATGGTGGCACGTGCGACAGCCCTGTGGTACCTCGAGGGAAAGCCACAGATCCCTGTGTCAAGACGTCGAGAAGCCTGACACTGCTGTTACAGCTCGGGAGGAAACCAGACGTGTATGTCTCCATCGAATAGAGTTCTGACTGTCCTGTGGAGGCTCCAGAGGAACCCCAAGATCCATGTCAGCATCACCATTCCAAAAGACCCCCAAATGTCTCAGTCCACTCCAGATGAACCTGATTTCCCTGCCCTGCCTCGAAGGTCACCCTGAGTTTCAAATCACACAACGGTGGCACGTGCAACAGCCCTGTGGGACCTCGAGGGAAAGCCACAGATCCCTGTTTCAAGACGTCGGGTAGCCTGACACTGCTGCTACAGCTCAGGAGGAAAACGGACGTGTATGTCTCCATCGAATAGACTTCTGACTGTCCTGTGGAGGCTCCAGAGGGACCCCAAGATCCATGTCAGCACTGGAGAGGAAACCTCAGGTTCTGGCCGCAGTTCCAGACGAGGACCTAGGACCCGACACTGACAGGAGAGGAATCCCGAGGGACCCCTCGTAACTCGCATGGAGACTGGTCTTTCCTTAGGATACACGAACGTGTCCCTGAGGTTCCTGTCATAACTCGAGAGGGACTTGCTGCACCTCGAGAAAAACCAGGAGGTTCTCCCCTACAGTCGAAATGAGACACTTTTCTGCTGCGGCATCTTGAGGGAAATCATGCTTTCTCTCTTGAACCTCGCAAGGGTACTTCCCACCTTTTCTGCAACTCAAGAAGTTTCCCGACATACCCGTCCCCACGCGGGAGGAACATCGAGTATCCCGGGACAACTCAGGAGGAGCCCCATTTCTCCCTCGTGAGCTCGAGATGAGGGTTCTTTCCCTGCTTCATCGGCAAAGGAATCCCGCCGTTCCCTTCACATCTCAAGAGGTGGAGCTCTCAACAGAAAAGCCGAGATCTCCAGGGTTCGTTCCAACATACTAAAATTCCCCCAGATGTCTCAGTCCACTCCAGATGATCTTGATTTCCCTGCACTACCTCGTGTGTCACGGCGTATCGCCTCATACCATGGTGGCTCGTGCCACAGCCCTGTGGCATCTCGAAGGAAAGACAGATATCCCTGGGTCAACTTGGTGGGAAGACTGACACTGCTGCTACAGCTCCGGAGGAAAGCAGACGTGCATGTAACCACAGGAGACGAGGCCTGACTATGAACCTGATTTCCCTGCACTGCCTCGAAGGTCACCTCGATCATCGAATCACACCGCAGTGGCATGTGCGACAGCCCTGTGGAACCTCAAGGGAAAACCACAGGTCCCTGTGTAAACCATTCGGGAAGCCTGACACTGCTGATACAGCTCGGGAGGAAAACGGATGTGCATGTCTCCACTCGAGAAGAGTCCTGGCTCTCCTGTGGAGACTCCAGAGGGACCCCAAGATCCATGTCAGCACTGGAGAGGAAACCTCAGATTCTGGCCGCAGGTCCAGACGAGGACCTAGGACTCAACACTGACTGGACAGGAATCCCGAGGGGCCCCTCACAACTCGTATGGAGACTGGTCTTTCCTGAGGCCATGCCAGTGGGTCCCTGAGGTCCCCGTCGTAACTCGAGAGGGACCTGCCACAACTCGAGCAAAACCAGGAGATTCTCCCCTCCAGGAAAGGTGAGGCCATTTTCTACTGCCAAATTCCGATAGAAATCACGCTTTCCCTCCTGAACCTCAAAGGGTCCTTCACAACGCTGCTGCAACTCAAGAAGTTCCCTCACATACCCGTCTTCACTAAAGTGGAATCCTGAGGGTCCCAGCACAACTCAATAGGGACCCCCTTTCCCCCTCTACTCCAGATGAGGGTTTCTTTCCCTGTTTCATTGGGAAAGGACTCTGGGGTTCCCATTGTACATCAAGAGGACGTGCTCTCAACAGGAAAGTCAAGAGGAACTGAGTGGTTGTGCCACCATTCCAAAACCCAAATATCTCAGTCCACTCAAGATGAAACTGATTTCCATGCCCTGCCTCGAAAGTCACCCCGAGCATCAAATCACACAATGGTGGCTCATGCCACAGCCCTGTGGCATCTCAAGGGAAAGACAGAGATCCCTGGGCCAACTTGACGGGAAGCTTGACACTGCTGCTACAGCTCGGGAGTAAAGCGGACGTGCATGTAACCACAGGAGACGAGGCCTGACTCCCCTGGGGAGACTCCAGAGGAACCCCAATACACATGACAGTACTGGAGAGGAAACCTCAGGTTCCAGCTTTGGCTCCAGATGAGGACTTAGGACCCGGCACCGACTGGAGAGGATTCCCGAGGGCCCCCTCTAAACTCGCATGGAGACTGGCCTTTTCTGAGGCCATGCGAGCTGGTCCCTGAAGTCCCCATCATAACTCGAACGGAACCTGCCGCAACTCGAGAAAAACCAGGAGGTTCTCCCCTCCAGGTGAGATGAGGCCGTTTTCTGCTGCAAAATCCCAAGAGAAATCATGCCTTCCCTCCTGAACCTCAAGGGGTCCTGCACACCTTTGCTGCATCTCAAGAAGTTCCTCAACATACCCGTCTCCAGATGAGCGGAACACTGAGGGCCCCACCACAACTCAAGTGGGGGCCCTGTTCCTCCTCCTACACTCCAGATGAGGGATCCTTTCCCTGTTTCCTCGGGAAGGGATTCTGGCATTCCCGTCGCACAGCAAGAGGATGTGCTCGCAACAGGAAAGTCGAGAGGAGCTCCAGGGGTGGTACCACCATTCCAAAAGACCCTCAAATATCTCAGTCCACTCCAGATGAACCTGATTTCCCTGCACTGCCTCGAAGGTCACCTCGATCATCGAATCACACCGCAGTGGCATGTGCGACAGCCCTGTGGAACCTCAAGGGAAAACCACAGGTCCCTGTGTAAACCATTCGGGAAGCCTGACACTGCTGATACAGCTCGGGAGGAAAACGGATGTGCATGTCTCCACTCGAGAAGAGTCCTGGCTCTCCTGTGGAGACTCCAGAGGGACCCCAAGATCCATGTCAGCACTGGAGAGGAAACCTCAGATTCTGGCCGCAGGTCCAGACGAGGACCTAGGACTCAACACTGACTGGACAGGAATCCCGAGGGGCCCCTCACAACTCGTATGGAGACTGGTCTTTCCTGAGGCCATGCCAGTGGATCCCTGAGGTCCCCGTCGTAACTCGAGAGGGACCTGCTGCAACTCGAGCAAAACCAGGAGATTCTCCCCTCCAGGAAAGGTGAGGCCATTTTCTACTGCCAAATTCCGATAGAAATCACGCTTTCCCTCCTGAACCTCAAAGGGTCCTTCACAACGCTGCTGCAACTCAAGAAGTTCCCTCACATACCCGTCTTCACTAAAGTGGAATCCTGAGGGTCCCAGCACAACTCAATAGGGACCCCCTTTCCCCCTCTACTCCAGATGAGGGTTTCTTTCCCTGTTTCATTGGGAAAGGACTCTGGGGTTCCCATTGTACATCAAGAGGACGTGCTCTCAACAGGAAAGTCGAGAGGAACTCAGTGGTTGTGCCACCATTCCAAAACCCAAATATCTCAGTCCACTCAAGATGAAACTGATTTCCATGCCCTGCCTCGAAAGTCACCCCGAGCATCAAATCACACAATGGTGGCTCATGCCACAGCCCTGTGGCATCTCAAGGGAAAGACAGAGATCCGTGTGCCAACTTGACGGGAAGCTTGACACTGCTGCTACAGCTCAGAAGTAAAGCGGACTTGCATGTAACCACAGGAGATGAGGCCTGACTCCCTTGGGGAGACTGCAGAGGAACCCCAATACACATAACAGTACTGGAGAGGAAACCTCAGGTTCCAGCTTTGACTCCAGATGGGGACTTAGGACCCGGCACCGACTGGAGAGGAATCCCGAGGGCCCCCTCTAAACTCGAATGGAGACTGGCCTTTTCTGAGGCCATGTGAGCTGGTCCCTGAGGTCCCCGTCGTAACTCGAAAGGGACCTGACGCAACTCGAGAAAATCCAGGAGGTTCTCCGCCCAAGGCGAGATGAGGCCGTTTTCTGCTGCAGCATCCCAAGAGAAATCATGCCTTCCCTCCTGAACCTCAAAGGGTCCTTCCACCTTTGCTGTATCTCAAGAAGTTCCTCGACATACCCGTCTCCAAACGAGTGGAACATTGAGGGTCCCAACACAACTCAAGAGGGGCCCCTGTTCCCCCTACTACGCTCCAGATGAGGGATCATTTCCCTGCTTCGTCGGGAAAGGATTCTGTCATTCCCGTCGTACAGCAAGAGGACGTGCTCTCAACAGGAAAGTCGAGAGGAACTCCAGGGTTGGTGCCACCATTCCAAAAGACCCCCAAATGTCTCAGTCCACTCCAGATGAACCTGATTTCCCTGCCCTGCCTCGAAGGTCACCCTGAGTTTCAAATCACACAACGGTGGCACGTGCAACAGCCCTGTGGGACCTCGAGGGAAAGCCACAGATCCCTGTTTCAAGACGTCGGGTAGCCTGACACTGCTGCTACAGCTCAGGAGGAAAACGGACGTGTATGTCTCCATCGAATAGACTTCTGACTGTCCTGTGGAGACTCCAGAGGGACCCCAAGATCCATGTCAGCACTGGAGAGGAAACTCAGGTTCTGGCCGCAGTTCCAGACAAGGACTTAGGACCCGACACTGACAGGAGAGGAATCCCGAGTGGCCCCTTGTAACTCGCATGGAGACTGGTCCTTCCTTAGGATACACGAGCGTGTCCCTGAGGTCCCTGTCGTAACTCGAGAGGGACTTGCTGCACCTCGAGAAAAACCAGGAGGTTCTCCCCTACAGTCAAAATGAGACACTTTTCTGCTGCGGCATTTCGAGGGAAATCACGCCTTCCCTCTTGAACCTCGCAAAGGTACTTCCCATCCTTTCTGCAACTCAAGAAGTTTCGCGACATAACCGTCCCCACACGGGAGGAACACCGAGTATCCAGGCACAACTCAGGAGGAGCCCCGTTTGCCCCTCGTGAGCTCAAGATGAGGTTCCTTCCCTGCTTCATCGGGAAAGGAATCCCACAGTTCCCGTTGCATCTCAAGAGGTGGCACTCACAACAGAAAAGTCGAGATCTCCAGGGTTCATTCCAACATATACTAAAATTCCGCCAGATGTCTCAGTCCACTCCAGATGAACTTGATTTCCCTGCACTACTTCGTGTGTCACCGCGTATCACCTCATACCACGGTGGCTCGTGCCACAGCCCTGTGGCATCTCGAGGGAAAGACAGAGATCCCTGGGTCAACTCGACGGGAAGCCTGACACTGCTGCTACAGCTCAGGAGGAAAGCAGATGGGCATGTAACCACAGGAGACGAGGCCTGACTCCCCTGGGGAGACTCCAGAGGAACACCAAGATCCATGTCAGCACTGGACAGGAAACCTCAGGTTCCATCTTCAACTCCAGATGAGGACTTAGGACCTGGCAACGACTGGAGAGGAATCCCGAAGGGCCCCTCTCAAACCGCACAGAGACTGGCCTTTCCTGAGGCCATGCGAGCGGGTCCCTGAAGTCCCCGTCGTAACTCGAGAGGGACCTGCTGCAACTCGAGTAAAACCAGGAGGTTCTCCCCTCCAGGCGAGATGAGGTCGTTTTCTGCTCCGGCATCCCAAGAGAAATCACGCCTTCCCTCCTGAACCTCCAAGGGTCCTTCACACCCTTGCTGCAACTCAAGAAATTCCCCGATATACCCGTCTCCACTCGAGAGGAACACTGAGGGTCCCAACACAACTCAAGAAGGGCCCCCTTTCCTCCTCCTCTGCTCCAGATGAGGGTTCCTTTCCCTGCTTCGTCGGGAAAGGATTCTGGCGTTCCCGTCGCAGAGCAAGAAGACGTGCTCTCAACATGAAAGTCAAGAGGAACTCCAGGAGTGGTGCCACCATTCAAAAAGACCCCCAAATGTCTCTGTCCATTCCAGATGAACCTGATTTCCCTGCCCTGCCTCGAAGGTCACCCCAAGCATCGAATCACACCATGGTTGAACGTGCGACAGCCCTGTTGCACCTCGAGGGAAAGCCACAGATACCTGTGTCAACCCGTTGGGAAGACTGATAGTGCTGCTTCAGCTCTGGAGGATAACAGATGTGTATGTCTCCACTCAAGATGAGTCCTGACTCTCCTGTGGAGACTCCAGAGGAACCCCATGATCCATGTCAGCACTGGAGAGGAAACCTCAGTTTCTGGCCGCAGTTCCAGTCAAGGACCTAGGACCCGACACTGACTGGAGAGGAATCCCGAGGGGCCTCTTGCAACTCGCATGGAGACTGGTCTTTCCTGAGACCACATCAGCGGGTCCCTGAGGTCCCCGTCGTAACTCGATAGGGACCTGCTGCAAAGCGACAAATACCATGAGGTTCTTTCCCTGCAGGCGATATGAGGCCCTTTTCTGCTGCGGCATCTCGAGGGAAATCATGCCTTCCCTCTTGAACCTCGCAAGGGTAATTCCCACCCTTGCTGCAACTCAAGAAGTTCGCCGACATATCCGTTCCCATGTGGGAGCAACACCCAGTGTCCCGGCACATCTCAGGAGGAGCCCCATTTCACCCTCTTGAGCTCGAGATGAGGGTCCCTTTCCCTGCTTCGTCGGGAAAGGCTTCCCGCCATTCCCATCGCATCTCAAGAGGTGGCACTCTCAACAGGAAAGCCGAGATCTCCAGGGGTCGTGCCAACATACTAAAAGTCCCCGAGATGTCTCAGTCCTCTCCAGATGAACCTGATTTCCCTGCACTACCTCGAGTGTCACCGTGTATCGACTCACACCACAGTGGCTCTTGCCACTGCCCTGTGGGATCTCGAGGGAAAGACAGAGATCCCTGGGTCAACTCGACGGGAAGCCTGACACTGCTGCTACAGCTCAGGAGGAAAGCAGATGGGCATGTAACCACAGGAGACGAGGCCTGACTCCCCTGGGGAGACTCCAGAGGAACACCAAGATCCATGTCAGCACTGGACAGGAAACCTCAGGTTCCATCTTCAACTCCAGATGAGGACTTAGGACCTGGCAACGACTGGAGAGGAATCCCGAAGGCCCCTCTCAACTCGCACAGAGACTGGCCTTTCCTGAGGCCACGCGAGTGGGTCCCTGAGGTCTCTGTCAAAATACGAGAGGGATCGGCCTCAACTCGAGAAAAACCAGGAGGTTCTCCCCTCCAGGCGAGATGAGGCCGTATATTGCTGTGGCATCCCGAAAGAAATCACGCCTTCCCTCCTGAACCTCAAAGGGTCCTTCACACCTTTGCTGCAACTCAAGAAGTTCCCGACATATCCGTCTCCACTCGAGAGGAACACTGAGGGTCTCACCACAACTCAAGAGGAGCCCCCTTTGCCCCTCCTCTGCTCCAGATGAGGGTTCCTTCCCCTGCTTCGTTGGGAAAGGATTCTGGCGTTCCTGTCGCACAGCAAGAGGACATGCTCTCAACAGGACAGTCGACAGGAACTCTAGCGGTCGTGCCACTTTTCCAAAAGACCCCCAATGACTCAGTACACTCGAGATGAACCTGATTTCCCTGCCCTGCCTCGAAGATCACCCCAAGCTTCGAATCACACCATGGTGGCACGTGCGACAGCCCTTTGGCACCTGAAGTGAAAGCCACAGATACCTGTGTCAACCCGTCGGGAAGCCTTAAACTGCTGCTACAGCTCGGGAGGAAAACGGACGTGTGTGTCTCCAATTGAGAAGAGTCCTGACTCTCCTGTGGAGACTCTAGATGAACCCCAAGATCCATGTCTGCACTGGAGAGGAAACCTCAGGTTCTGGCGCAGATCCAGACGAGGACCTAGGACCCGACACTGGTTGGAGAGGAATCCCGAGAGGCCACTCGCAACTCGCATGGAGACTGGCCTTTCCTGAAGCCACGCGAGTGGGTCCCTGAGGTCCCATTGTAACTCGAGAGGGACCTGCTGCAACTCATTAAAAACCACGAGGTTCTCCCCTCCAGGCGAGATGAGGCCGTTTTCTGCTGCAGCATCCCGAAAGAAAGCATACCTTCCCTCCTCAAGATCAAAAGGTCCTTCACACCCTTGCTGCAATTCAAGAAGTTCCCCAACATACCCATCTCCACATGAGAAGAACACTGAGGGTCCCACCACAACTCAAACGGGGCTCCATTTCCCCCTCTTCTGCTTCAGATGAAGGTTCTTTTCCCTGCTTCGTTTGGAAAGGATTCTGGCATTCCCGTCGCACAGCAAGAGGATGTGCTCTCAACAGGAAAGTCGAGAGGAACTCCATAGGTGTTGCCACCATTCCAATAGACCCCCAAATGTCTCAGTCCACTCCAGATGAACCTGATTTCCCTGTCTTGCCTCGAAAGTCACTCTGAGCACCGAATCACACCATGGTCTCACGTGCAACAGCCCTGTGGCACCTCGAGGGAAAGCCACAGATCCCTGTGTCAACTTGTCGGGAAGCCTGACACTGCTGCTGCAGCTCGGGAGGAAAGTGGACGTGCATGTAACCACAGAACATGAGGGCTGACTCCCCTGGGGAGACTCCAGAGGAACCCCAAGATCCATGCCAGCACTGGAGAGGAAATCTCAGGTTCTGGCCACAGTTCCAGACGAGGACCTAGGACTTGACACGACTGGAGAGGAATCCCAAGGGGCCCCTCGCAACTCGCATGGAGACTGGTCTTTCCTGAGGTCACGCCAGCAGGTCTCTGAGGTCCCCGTCATAACTCGATAGGGACCTGCCGCAACTCGAGAAAAATCATGAGGTTCTTTCCCTGCAGGCGAGATGAGGCCCTTTTCTGCTGCGGTGTCTCGAGAGAAATCACGCGTTCATTTTTGAAACTCGTAAAGGTCCTTCCCACCCTTGCTGCAACTCCAGAAGTTCCCTGACATACCAGTCCCCACGCGGGAGGAACACTGAGGGTCCAGGCACAACACAGGAGAAACCCCGTTTCCCCCTCGTGTGCTTGAGATGTGGGTCCCTTTCCCTGCTTCGTGGGGAAAGGATTCCCACCATTCTTGTCGCATCTCAAGAGGTGGCACTATCAACAGTAAAGCCGAGATCTCCAGGGGTTGGCCAACATACTAAAAGTCCCCCAGATGTCTCAGTCCACTCCAGATGAACGTGATTTCCCTGCACTACCTCGAGTGTCACCTGCGTATCACCTCACGCCACGGTGGCTCGTGCCACAGGCCTGTGGCATCTCGAGGGAAAGACAGAGATCCCGGGGACAACTCGATGGGAAGCCTGACACTGCTGCTACAGCTTGGAAGGAAAGCGGACGTGCATGTAACCACAGGAGACGAGCCCTGACTCCCCTGGGGAGACTCCAGAGGAACCACAAGATCCATGTCAGCACTGGAGAGGAAACCTCAGGTTCCAGCTTCGGCTCCAGACTTAGACCTAGGAACTGGCAGCGACTGGAGAGGAATCCCGAGTGGCCCCTCTCAACTCGCCCGGAGTCTGGCCTTTCCTGAGGCCACGTGAGCAGTTCCCTGAGGTGCCCGTCATAACTCGAGAGGGACCCTCTGCAACTCGAAGAAAACCAAGCGGTTCTCCCCTCCATTCGAGATGAGAACGTTTTCTACTGTAGCATCCCGAGAGAAATCACGCTTTCCCTCCTGAACCTCAAAGGATCCTTCACTCCCTTGCTGCAACTCGAGAAGTTCCCTCACATAGCCGTCTCCACTCGAGAGGAACACAGAGGGTCCCACCGCAACTCAAGAGGAGACCCCTTTTCCCCCTCCTCCGCTCCAGATGAGGGTTCCTTTCACTGCTTCGTCGGGAAAGGATTCTGGCGTTCCTGAGGCACAGCAAGAGGACGTGCTCTCAACAGGAATATCAAGAGGAATTCCAGGCGTCGTACCACCATCCAAAAGACCCCAAATGTCTCAGTCCACTCCAGATGAACGTGATTTCCCTGCCCTGCCTCGAAGGTCACCCTGAGCACAGAGTTACACCATGGTGGCACGTGCGACAGCCCTGTGGCACCTCGAGGGAAAGCCACAGTTCCCTGTGTCAAATCGTTGTGAATACTGACACTGCTGCTACAGCTCAGGAGGAAAACAGACGTGTATGTCTCCAGTCGAGAAGAGTCCTGACTCTCCTGTGGAGACTCCAGAGGAACCCCAAGATCCATGTCAGCACTGGAGAGGAAACCTCAGGTTCTGGCCACAGTTCCAGACGAGGACCTAGGACCCGACACTGACTGGAGAGGAATCCCGAGAGGGCCCTGGCAACTCGCATGGTGACTAGTCTTTCCTGAGGCCGCGCCAGCAGGTCCCTGAGGTCCCCGTCGTATTGCGAAAGGGACCTGCCACAACTCGAGAAAAACAAGGAGGTTCTCCCCTGCGGGCGAGATGAGGCCATGTTCTGCTGTAGCACCTCTAGTCAAATCACGCCTTCCCTCTTGAATCTCGCAAGGGTCCTTCCCACCCTTGCTGCCACTCAGGAAGTTTCCCGACATACCTGTCTCCACGTGGGAGGAACACCGAGGTTCCCGGCACAATTCAGGAGGAGACCCGTTTCCCCCTCATGAGCTCAAGATGAGGGACCCTTTCCAGGCTTCATCAGGAAAGGATTCCCGCCATTCCCGTCGCTTCTCAAGAGGTGGTGCTCTCAACAGGAAAGCTGAGATCTCCAGGGGTCGTGCCAACCTGCTAAAAGGCCCCCAAATGTCTCAGTCCACTACAGATGAACCTGATTTCCCTGCCCTCCCTCGAGGTCAGCCCGAACATCAAATCACACCACGGTGGCATGTCCGACAGCCCTGTGGCACCTCGAGGGAAAGCCACAGATCCCTGTGTCAACTCATCGGGAAGCCTGACACTGCTGCTACAGCTCCGGAGGAAAACGGCCGTGTATGTCTCCACTCAAGAAGAGTCCTGACTCTCCTGTGGAAATTCCAGAGGAACCCCAAGATCCATGTCAGCACTGGAGAGGAAACCTCAGAGTCTGGTCGCAGTTCATGACAAGGACCTAGGACCCGACACTGACTGGAGAGGAATCTCGAGGGGCCCTTCGCAACTAGCTTGGAGACTGGTCTTTCCTGAGGCCACACCAGCGGGTCCCTGAGGTCCCGTCGTAACTCGAGAGGGACCTGCCGCAACTCAAGAAAAACCAGGAGGTCCTCCCCTGCAGGCGAGATGAGGCCCTTTTCTGCTGCGGCGTCTCGAGGGAAATCATGCCTTCCCTCTTGAACCTCGCAAGGATCCTTCCCACCCCTGCTGCAACTCAAGACGTTCCCCGACATACCCAACCCCATGCAGGAGGAACACTGAGGGTCCCGGCACAACTCAGGAGGAGCCCAATTTCCCCCTCGTGAGCTCGAGATGAGGGTCCCTTTCCCTGCTTCGTCGGGTAAGGATTCCAGCCTTTCCCGTCATATGTCAAGAGGTGGCACTCTCAACAGGAAACCCAAGGTATCCAGGGGTCGTTCCAACATACTAACAGTCCCCCAGATGTCTCAGTCCACTCCAGATGAACCCGATTTCCCTGCCCTATCTCGAGTGTCACCCGTGTTTTGCTAACACCACGGTGACTGGTGCCACAGCCCTGTGGCATCTCGAGGGAAAGACAGAGATCCCGGGGACAACTCAATGGGAAGCCTGACACTGCTGCTACAGCTCGGGAGGAAAGCGGAGGTGTATGTAACCACAGGAGACGAGGCCTGACTCCCCTGAGGAGACTCCAGAGGAACCCCAAGATCCATGCCAGCACTGGAGAGGAAACCTCAGGTTCAAGCTTTGGCTCCACACGGGGACTTAGGACCCAGCTCCGACTGGAGAAGAATCCCTAGGAGCCCCTCTCAACTCGCACAGAGACTGGCCTTTCCTGAGGCCACGCAAGTGGTTCCCTGAGGTCCTCATTGTAACTCGAGAGGGACCTGCCACACCTCGAGGAAAACCAAGAGGTTCTTACCTACAGGCGAGATGAGGCCGTTTTCTGCTGCGGCATCCTGAGAGAAATCATGCTTTCCCTCCTGAACCTCAACGGGTCCTTCACTCCCTTGCTGCAACTCGAGAAGTTCCCCCACATACCCGTCTCCACTCGAGAGGAACACAGAGGGTCCCACCGCAACTCAAGAGCAGACCCCTTTCCCCCTCCTCCACTCCAGATGAGGGTTCCTTTCACTGCTTCGTCGGGAAAGGATTCTGGCGTTCCTGAGGCACAGCAAGAGGATGTGCTCTCAACAGGAATATCAAGAGGAATTCCAGGTGTCTTGCCACCATTCCAAAAGATCCCCAAATGTCTCAGTCCACTCCAGATGAACGTGATTTCCCTGCCCTGCCTTGAAGGTCACCCTGAGCATCGAGTCACACCACAGTGGCACGTGCGGCCGTCCTGTGGCACCTCGAGGGAAAGCCACATATCCCTGTGTCAACTCGTTGTGAATACTGACACTGCTGCTACAGCTCAGGAGGAAAACGGACGTGTATGTCTCCACTCGAGAAAAGTCCTGACTCTCCTGTGCAGATTCCAGAGAAATCCCAAGATCCATGTCAGCACTGGAGAGGAAAACTCAGGTTCTGGCCGCAGTCCCAGATGAGGACCTAGGACCCGACACTAACTGGAGAGGAATCCTGAGGTGACCCTCACAACTCGCATGGTGACTGGTCTTTCCTGAGGCCACCCCAGCGGTTCCCTGAGGTCCCTGTCGTAACTCGAGAGGGACCTGCCACAACTCGAGAATAACCAGGAGATTCTCCCTTGCAGGCGAGATGAGGGCCTTTTCACCTGCGGCGTCTCGGGGGAAATCACGCCTTCCCTCTTCAACCTCGCAAGGGTCTTTCCCACCCTTGCTGCAACTCAAGAAGTTCCTCCACATACCCGTCCCCACGCGGGAGGAACACTGACTGTCCCAGCACAAATCAGGAGGAGCCCCGATTCCCCCTCCTGAGCTTGAGATGAGGGTTGCTTTCCCTGCTTCTTCGGTAAATGATTTCCACCGTTCTGACTGCATCTCAAGAGGTAGTGTTCTCAGCAGGAAAGCCAATATCTCCAGGGTCGTGCAAACATACGAAAATTCCCCCAGATATCTTAGTCCACTCCATATAAACCTGATTTCCCTGCCCTGCCTCGAGTGTCACCCGTGTATCGCCTCACGAAACAGTGGCTCATGCCACAGCCCTGTGGCATCTCGAGGGAAAGACAGAAATCCCTGGGTCAACTCGACGGGAAGCTTGACACTGTTGCTACAGCTTGGGAGGAAAGCGTACGTGCATGTAACCACAGGAGACAAGGCCTGACTCCCCTGGGGAAACTCCAGAGGAACCCCAAGATCCATGCCAGCACTGGAGAGGAAACCTCAGGTTCCAGCTTCGGCTCCAGACGGGACTTAGGACCCGGCACTGACTGGAGAGGAATCCCGAGGAACCCCTCTCAACTTGCACAGAGACTTGCCTTTCCTGAGGCCTCGAGAGCAGGTCCCTGAGGTCCCCATCGTAACTCGAGAGGGACCTGCCGCAACTCGAGAAAAACCAGGAGGTTTTCCCTTCCAGGCGCAATGAGGCCATTTTCTGCTGCAGCATCCCGAGAGAAATCACGCCATCCCTCCTGAAACTCAAAGAGTCCTTCACAACCTTTCTGCAACTCAAGATGTTCCCCGACATACCCGTCTCCACTCGAGAGGAACACTGAGGGTCCCACCACAACTCAAGAGGGGACCCTTTTCCCCTCCTCTGCTCCACATGAGGTGTCCTTTCCCTGCTTCGACAGGAAAGGATTTTGGCATTCCTGTGGCAGAGCAAGGGGATGTGCACACAACAGGAAAGTCGAGAGGAACTCCAAGGTTCTTGCCCCATTCCAACAGACCCCCAAATGTCTCAGTCAACTCCAGATGAACATGATTTCCCTAACCTGCCTCGAAGGTCACCCCAAGCATCGAATCACACCATGGTGGCCTCTGCGACAGCCCTGTGGCACCTCGAGGGAAAGCCACAGGTCCCTGTGTCAACTCGGCAGGAAGTCAGACACTGCTGCTACAGCTCGGGAGGAAAGCAGACGTGTATATCTCCACTCGAGAAGAGTCCTGACTCTCCTGTGGAGACACCAGAGGTACCACAAGATCCATGTCAGCACTGGAGAGGAAACCTCAGGTTCTGGCCACAGTTCCAGATAAGGACATAGGACTTGACACTGACTGGAGAGCAAATCCGAGGGGCCCCTCGCAACTCGCATGGAGACTGGTCTTTCCTGAGGCCACACCAGCAGGTCCCTCAGGTCCCCATCGTAACTCGAGAGGGACCTACTGCAACTCGAGAAAAATCAGGAGGTTCTCCCCTGCAGGCGAGATGAGGCCCTTTTCTGCTTTGGCGTCTTGAGGGAAATCACACCTTCCCTCTTGAACCTCGCAAGGGTCCTTCCCACCCTTGCTGCAACTCAAGAAGTTCCCTGACATACCCGTCCCCACGCGGGAGGAACACCGAGTGTCCCGGCACAAACCAGGAGAAGCCCTGATTCCCCCTCATGAGCTCGAGATGAGAGTCGCTTTCCCTGCTTCGTTGGGAAATGATTGCCGCCGTTCTGATAGCATCTCAAGAGGTGGTGTTTTCAACAGGATGGCCGAGATCTCCAGGGGTCGTTCCAACTTACTAAAACTCCCTCAGATGTCTCAGTCCACTCCATATGAACCTGATTTCCCTGCCCTGCCTCGAGTGTCACCCATGTATCACCTCACACCATGGTAGTTCATGCCGGAGCCCTGTGGTATGTCGAGGGAAAGACAGAGATCCCTGGGTCAACTAGACGGGAAGTTGACACTGCTGCAACAGCTCGGGCGGAAAGTGTACGTGCATGTAACCACAGGAGACGAGGCCTGATTCCCCTGGGAAGACTCCAGAGGAACACCAAGATCCATGCCAGCACTGGAGAGGGAACCTCAGGTTCCAGCTTTGGCTACAGATGGGGACTTAGGACCCGGCACCAACTGGAGAGGAATCCCAAAAGGCCCCTCTCAACTCGCACGGAGACTGGCCTTTCCAGAGGCTTCGCAAGCAGGTCCCTGAGGTCCCCATCGTAACTCGAGAGGGACCTGCCACAACTCGAGAAAAACCAGGAGGTTCTCCCCTGCAGGCGAGATGAGTCCCTTTTCTGCTGCAGCGTCTCGAGGGAAATCACGCCTTCCCTCTTGAACCTCTCAAGGGTCCTTCCCACCCTTGCTGCAACTCAAGAAGTTCCCCGACATACCAGTCCCCACGCGGGAGGAACGCCGAGTGTCCCTGCACAAATCAGGAGGAGCCCTGATTCCCCCTCGTGAGCTTTAGATGATGGTCGCTTTCCCTGCTTCTTCAGGAAAGGATTCCCTCCGTTCTGATTGCATCTCAAGAGGTGGCGTTCTCAGCAGGAAAGCCAAGATCTCCAGGGGTCGTTCCAACATACTAAAAGTCCCCCAGATATCTCAGTCCACTCCATATGAACCTGATTTCCCTGCCCTGCCTCGAGTGTCACCCGTGTATCGCCTCACAAAACGGTAGCTCATGCCACAGCCCTGTGGCATCTCGAGTGAAAGACAGAGATCCCTGGGTCAACTCGACGGGAAGGTTGACACTGTTGCTACAGCTTGGGAGGAAAGCGTACGTGCATGTAACCACAGGAGACGAGGCCTGACTTCCCAGGGGATACTCGAGAGGAACCCCAAGATCCATGCCAGCACTGCAGAGGAAACCTCAGGTTCCAGCTTCGGCTCCAGATGGGGACTTAGGACCCAGTATTGACTGGAGAGGAATCCAGAGGGTCCCCTCTCAACTTGCACAGAGACTGGCCTTTCCTGAGGCCTCGCTAGTGGGCCCCTGAGGTCCCCAGCGTAACACGAGAGGGACCTGCGGCAACACGAGTAAAAGCAGGAGGTTCTCCCCTCCAGGCGAGATGAGGCGGTTTTCTGCTGCGGCATCCTGAGAGAAATCTTGCCATCCCTCCAGAACCTCAAAGGGTCCTTCACACCGTTTCTGCAACTCAAGAAGTTCCCCAACATACCCGTCTCCACTCAAGAAGAACACTGAGAGTCCCACCACAGCTCAAGAAGTTCCCCGACATTATCGTCCCACACGGGAGGAACAGCGTTGTTCCAGAACAACACAGAGGAGCCCCGTTTCCCCCTCGAGAGCTCGAGATTAGGGTCCTTTTCCTGCTTCGTCAGAAAAGGAATCCCGCCGTTACCATCGCATCTCAAGAGGTGGTGCTCTCAACAGTAAAGCCAAGATCTCCAGGGGTCGTGCCAACATACTAAAAGTCCCCCAGATATCTAACACCACTGCAGATGAACCTGATTTCCCTGCACTGCCTCGAGTGTCACCCGCATATTGGCTCACACCACGGTGGCTTGTGCCACAACCCTGTGGCATCTCGAGGGAAAGACAGAGATCCCGGGGTCAACTCGACAGGAAGCTTGACACTGCTGCTACAGCTCGGGATGAAAGCAGACGTGCATGTAACCACAGGAGACGAGGCCTGACTCCCCTGGGGAGACTCCAGAGGAACCCCAAGATCCATGTCAGCACTGGAGAGGAAACCTCAGGTTCCAGCTTCGGCTCCAGATGGGGACTTAGGACCCAGCACCGACTGGAGAGGAAACCCGAGGTTCCCCTCTCAACTCGAATGGAGATTGGCCTTTCTTGAGGCCACGCGAGCTGGTCCCTGAGGTCCCCTTCATAACACAAGAGGGACATGCCGCAACTCAAGAAAAACCATGAGGTTCTCTCCTCAAGGTGAGACCAGGCTGTTTTCTGCTGTGGCATCCCGAGAGATATAGCGCCTTCCGTTCTTAACCTAAAAGGGTCCTTCACACCCTTGCTGCCACTGAAGAAGTTCCCCGACATACCCGTCTCCACTTGAGAGGAACACTGAGGGTCCCACCACAACTCAAGAGGTCTGTTTTCTGCTGTGGCATCCCGAGAGATATAGCGCCTTCCGTTCTTAACCTAAAAGGGTCCTTCACACCCTTGCTGCCACTGAAGAAGTTCCCCGACATACCCGTCTCCACTTGAGAGGAACACTGAGGGTCCCACCACAACTCAAGAGGAGCCCCCTTTCCCCTTCCTCCACTCCAGATGAGGGTTCCTTTTCCTGCTTCTTCGGGAAAAGATTCCTGCGTTCCCGTCGCCCAGCAAGAGGGCGTGCTTTCAACAGGAAAGTCGAGAGGAACTCCAGGGGTCATGCCACCATTCCAAAAGACCCTCAAATGTCTCAGTCCACTCAAGATGAACCTGATGTCCCTGACCTGCCTCGAAGATCACTCCGAGCATCAAATCACACCATGCTGGCATGTGCGACAGCCCTGTGGCACCTCAAGGGAAAGCCACAGATCCCTGTGTCAACTCGTCGGGAAGCCTGACACTGCTGCTACAGCTCGGTAGGAAAACGGACGTGTATGTCTCCACTCAAGAAGAGTCCTGACCCTCCTGTGGAGACTCCAGAGGAACGCCAAGATCCATGTCAGCCCTGGAGAGGAAACCTCAGTTTCTGGCCAGAGTTCCAGACGAGGACCTAGGACCCTACACTTACTGGAGAGGAATCCCGAGGGGCCCCTTGCAACTTGCATGGAGACTGGTTTTTCCTGAGGGCACATCAGCGGGTCCCTGAGGTCGTTGTCGTAACTCCAGAGGGACCTACCGCAACTCGAGAAAAACCAGGAGGTTCTCCCCTGCAGACGAGTGGAGGCCCTTTTCTGCTGTGGTGTCTCGAGGGAAATCACACCTTCCCTCTTGAACCTCGCAAGGGTCCTTCCCACCCTTGCTGCAACTCAAGAAGTTCCCCGACATACCCGTCCCAACCCGGGAGGAACACCGAGGATCCGGCACAGCTCAAGAGGAGCCACGTTTCTTCCTCGTGAGCTTGAGATGAGGGTTCCTTTACTGCTTCGTCGGGAAAGGATTCCCGCCATTCCCATCGCATCTCAAGTGGTGGCACTCTCAACAGGAAAGACGCGATCTCCAGGGGTCGAGACAACATACTTAAAGTCCCCCAGATGTCTCAATCCACTCCAGATGAACCTGATTTCCCTGCCCAGCATTGAGAATCACCCGCGTATCTCCTCACATCACAGTAGTTCGTGCCACAGCCAGGTGGCATCTCGAGGGAAAGACAGAGGTCCCTGTGTGAACTCGATGGGAAGCCTGACACTCAAGGGGTGGTGCCCGTCTATCGCCACACAACAGGGTGCCTCGTGCCACAGCCCTGTGGCAACTCGAGGGAAAGAGAGAGATGCCTGGGTCAACTGGACGGGAAGCCTGACACTGCTGCTACAGCTCAGGAGGAAAGCTGACCTGCATGTAACCACAGGAGACGAGGCCTGACTGCCCTGGGGAGATTCCAGAGGAACCCCTAGATCGATGCCAGCACTAGAGAGGAAACCTCAGGTTCCGGTTTCGGCTCCAGACAGGGACTTAGGACCTGGCACCGACTGGAGAGGAATCCAGAGGGGTTCCTCTCAACTTGCATGGAGACTGGCATTTCCTGAGGCCACAAGAGCATGTCACTGAGGTACCCATCTTAACTCCAGAGTGACCTGCCGCAACTCGAGAAAAACCATGAGGCTCTACCCTCCAGGCGAGATGAATCCATTTTCTGCTGCAGCATCCCAAGAGAAATCACGCATTTCCTCCTGAACCTCAAAGAGTCCTTCACACCCTTGCTGGAAATCAAGACGTTCCCCAACATACCCGTCTCCATTCAAGAGTAACACTGAGGGTCCCACCACAAAACAAGAGGAGCCCCCTTTCCCCATCCTGCCCTCCAGTTGAGGATTCCTTTCACTGCTTAGTCAGGAAAGGATTCTGGAATTCCAGTCGCACAGCAAGAGGACGTGGTCTCAACAGGAAAGTCGTGAGGAACTCCAGGGATGGTGCCACCATTCCAAAAGACCCCCAAATATATCAGTCCACTCCAGATGAACATGAATTCCCTGCCCTGCCTTGAAAGTCACCCCTAGAATCGAACCACACCATGGTGGCATGTGCGATAGCCCTGTGGCACCTCAAAGGAAAGCCACAGATCCCTGTGTCAACTCGTCGGGAAGCCTGACACTGCTGCTACAGCTTGGGAGGAAAACGGACGTGTATGTCTCCATTTGAGAAGAGTCCTGACTCTCCTGTGGAGACTCCAGAGGAACCCCAAGATCCATGTCAGCACTGGAGAGGAAACCTCAGGTTGTGGCTGCAGTTCCAGACGAGTACCTAGGACCCGACACTGACTGGACAGGAATCCCGAGGGGCCCCTCTCAACTTGTATGGAGACTGGTCTTTCCTGAGGCCACGCCAGCGCGTCCCTGAAGTCCCCGTCATAACTCGAGAGGGAACTGCTGCATCTCGAGAAAAACCAGGAGGTTCTCCCCTGCAGGCGAGATGAGGCCCTTTTCTGCTGGGGTATCACGAGGGAAATCACGCCTTCACAATTGAACCTCGCAAGCATCCTTCCCACCCTTGCTGCAACTCAAGAAGTTCCCCGACATACCAGTCCCCATGCAGGAGGAACACTAAGGGTCCCGGCACACCTCAGGAGGAGCCTCGTTTTCACATCGTGACCTCGAGATGAGGGTCTTTTTCCCTGCTTCATCGGGAAAGGATTCCCGCCATTACCGTCACATGTCAAGAGGTGGCACTCTCAACAGGAAAGCAGAAAACTCCAGGGGTCGTGGCACCATACTAAAAGTCCCCCAGATATCTCAGTCCAATCCAGATGAACCTGATTTCCCTGCACTGCCTCGAGTGTCACCTGCATAACGCCTCACACCACGGTGGCTTGGGCCACAGGCCTGTGGCATCTCGAGGGAAAGACAGAGATCCCAGGGTCAAGTCGAGGGGAAGCCTGACACTGCAGCTACAGCTCGGGAGGAAAGCGGACGTGCATGAAACCATAGGAGACAAGGCATGAGTTCCCTGGAGAGACTCCAGAGGAACCCCAAGTTTCATGCCAGCACTGGAGAGAAAATCTCAGGTTCCAGCTTCGGCTGCAGATGGGGACTTAGGACCCGGCACCGACTGGAGAGTAATCTCGAGAAGCCCATCTCAACTCGCACCGAGACTGGCCATTCCTGAGTCCACGCGAGCGGGTCCCTGAAGTCCCCGTCATAACTCGAGAGGGACCTGCCGCAACTCGAGAAAAACCAGGAGGTTCTCCCCTCCATGCGAGATGAGGCCGTTTTCTGCTGTGGCATCCCAAGAGAAAACCGGCCTTCCCTACTGAACCTCAAAGGGTCCTTCACAGCCTTGCCGCAACTCAAGAAGTTCCCCGACATAACCATCTCCACTCGAGAGGAACACTGAGGGTCCCACCACAACTCAAGAGGAGCCCCCTTTCCCCCTCCTCTGCTCCCGATGATCTACTGAACCTCAAAGGGTCCTTCACAGCCTTGCCGCAACTCAAGAAGTTCCCCGACATAACCATCTCCACTCGAGAGGAACACTGAGGGTCCCACCACAACTCAAGAGGAGCCCCCTTTCCCCCTCCTCTGCTCCCGATGAGGGATCCTTTCCCTGCTTCGACAGGAAAGGATTCCGGCGTTCCCGTCACACAGCAAGAGGGGGTGCTCTCAACAGGAAAGTCGAGAGGAACTCCAGGGGTCGTGCCACCATTCCAAAAGCCCCAAATGTCTCAGTTCACTCCAGATGAACCTGATTTCCCTGACCTGCCTCGAAGGTCACCCTGAGCATCGAATCACACCATGGTGGCATCTGTGACAGCCCTATGGCACCTCGAGGTAAAGCCACAGATCCCTGTGTCAACTCGTTGGGAAGCCTGACACTGCTGCTACAGCTCAGGAGGAAAGCGGACGTGTATGTCGCCACTCGAGAAGTGTCCTGACTCTCCTGTGGAGACTCCAGAGGAACCCCAAGATCCATATCAGCACTGGAGAGGAAACCTCAGGTTCTGGCCGCAGTTCCAAATGAGGATCTAAGAGCTGACACTGACTGTAGAGGAACCCTGAGGGACCCCTCGCAACTCGCATGGAGACTGGTCTTTCCTGAGGCTACGCCAGCGGGTCCCTGAGTTGCCCATCGTAACTCAAGAGGGGCCTGCCACAACTCGAGAAAAACCAGGGGGTTCTCCACTGCAGGCGAGATGAGGCCCTTTTCAGCTGCGACGTCTCGAGGGAAATCACGCCTTCCCTCTTGAACCTTGCAAGGGTCCTTCCCACCCTTGCAGCAACTCAAGAAGTTTCCGACATACCCGTCCCCATGCGGGAGGAACACCGAGTGTCCCGGCACAAATCAGGAGGAGCCCTGATTCCCCCACATGAGCTTGAGATGAGGGTCACTTTCCCTGCTTCTTTGGGAAAGGATTCCCGCCATTCTGATTGCATCTCAAGAGGTGGCGTTCTCAGCTGGAAAGCCAAGATCTCCATGGGTCGTGCCAACATACTAAAAGTCCCCCAGATATCTCAGTCCACTCCATATGAACCTGATCCCTGCCCTGCTCCAGTGTCACCCGTGTATCGCCTCACAAAAGGCTGGCTCATGCCACAGGGCATCTCGAGTGAAAGACAGAGATCTCTGGGTCAACCCGACGGGAAGCTTGACACTGCTGCTACAGCATGGGAGGAAAGCGTACGTGCATGTAACCACAGGAGACGAGGCCTGACTTCCCTGGGGATACTTGAGAGGTACCGCAAGATCCATGCCAGCACTGCAGAGTTTACCTCAGATTCCAGCTTTGGATCCAGATGAGGACTTAGGACCCGATAACAACTGGAGAAGAATCCCAATGGGCCCCTCTCAACTTGCACAGAGACTGGCCTTTCCTCAGGCCTCACTAGTGGGCACCTGAGATCCCCATCGTAAACCGAGAGGGACCTGCGGCAACTCCAGAAAAATCAGGAGGTTCTCCCCTCCAGGCGAGATAAGGCCATTTTCTGCTGCGACATTCCAAGAGAAAACCAGCCTTTCCTCCTGAACCTAAAATGGCCCTTCACTCCCTTGCTGTGATTCAAGAAGTTCCCCGACTTACCCGTCTCCACTCAAAAGGAACACTAAGGGTCCCACCACAACTCAAGAGGAGACCCCTTTCCCCCTCCTCCGCTCCCGTTGAGGGATCCTTTCCCTGCTTCGACAGGAAAGGATTCTGGCATTCCTGTCGGAGAGCAAGAGGGCGTGCTCTCAACAGGAAAGTCGAGAGGAACTCCAGGGGTCGGGCCACCATTCCAAAAGACCCCCAAAAGTCTCAGTCCACTCCAGATGAACCTGATTTCCCTGAACTGCCTCGAAGGTCACACTGAGCATCGAGTCACACCACGGTGGCATCTGCGACAGCCCTGTGGCACCTCGAGGGAAAGCCACAGATCCCTGTGTCAACTCGTCGGGAAGCCTGGCACTGCTGCTACAACTTGGGAGGAAAACAGACATGTATGTCTCCACATGAGAAGAGTCCTGACTCTCCTGTGGAGACTCCAGGGGAACCCCAAGATCCATGTCAGCACTGGAAAGGAAACCTAAGGTTGTGGCTGCAGTTCCAGACGAGTACCTAGGACCCGACACTGACTGGACAGGAATCCCGACGGGCCCCTCGCAACTTGTACGGAGACTGGTCTTTCCTGAGGCCATGCCATCGGGTCCCTGAGGTCCCCGTCGTAACTTGAGAAGGACCTGCCTCAACTCAAGAAACACCAGGAGGTTCTCCTCTGCAGGCGAGATGAGGCCCTTTTCTGCTCTGGCATCATGAGGGAAATTACGCCTTCACACTTGAACCTTGCAAGCATCCTTCCCACCCTTGCTGCAACTCAAGAAGTTCCCCGACATACCAGTCACCTTGTGGGAGGAACACTAAGGGTCCCGGCACACCTCAGGAGGAGCCTCGTTTCCCCATCGTGAGCTCGAGATGAGCGTCTTTTTCCCTGCATCTTCGGGAAAGGATTCCCGCCGTTCCCATCACATCTCAAGAGGTGGCGCTCTCAACAGGAAAGCCGAGATCACCAGGGTTCGTGCCAACATACTAAAAGTCCCCCAGATGTCTCAGTCCACTCCAGATGAACCTGATTTCCCTGCACTGCCTCGAGTGTCACCTGTGTATAGCCTCACACCACAGTGGCTCGTGCCACAGGCCTGTGGCATATCGAGGGAAAGACAGAGATCGCGGGGTCAAGTCGAAGGGAAGCCTGACACTGCAGCTACAGCTCGGGAGGAAAGTGGACACGCATGCAACAACATGAGACGAGGCCTCACTCCCCTGGGAAGACTCCAGAGGAACCCAAATTTCCATGCCAGCACTGGAGAGGAAAACTCAGGTTCCAGCTTCGGCGCCCGATGGGGACTTAGGACCCATCACCGACTGGAAAGGAATCCCGAGGAGCCCCTCTCAACTCGCACCGAGACTGGCCTTTCCTGAGGCCACGCGAGAGGGTCCCTGAAGTCCCCGTCATAACTCGAAAGGGATCTGCCGCACCTTGAGAAAAACCAGGAGGTTCTCCCCTCCAGGCGAGATGAGGCTGTTTTCTGCTGCGGCATCCCAAGAGAACACCGGCCTTCCCTCCTGAACCTCAAAGGGTCCTTCACAGCTTTGCTACAACCCAAGAAGTTCCCCGACATAACCATCTCCACTCGAGAGGAACTCTGAGGGTCCTCCACAACTCAAGAGGAGCCCCCTTTCCCCCTCCTCCGCTCCTGATGAGGGATCCTTTCCCTGCTTCGACAGGAAAGGATTCTGGCATTCCTGTTGCACAGCAAGAGGGCGTGCTCTCAACAGGAAAGTCGAGAGGAACTCCAGGGTTCTTGTCCCATTCTAAAAGACCCCCAAATGTCCCAGTCCACTCCAGATGAACAAGATTTCCCTGCCCTGCCTCGAAGGTCATCCCGAGCATCGAATCACACCATGGTGGAATCTCCGACAGCCCTGGGGCACCTCAAGGGAAAGCCACACATCCCTGTGTCAACTCATCGGGAAGCCTGACACTGCTGCTACAGCTCAGGAGGAAAGCGGTTGTGTATGTCGCCACTCGAGAAGAGTCCTGACTCTCCTGTGCAGACTCCAGAGGAACCCCAAGATCCATGTCAGCACTGGAGAGGAAACCTCAGAGTCTGGCTGCAGTTCCAGATGAGGATCTAAGACCTGACACTGACTGGAGAGGAACCCCGAGGGGCCCCTATCAAATTACATGGAGACTGGTCTTTCCTGAGGCCATGCCAGTGGGTCCCTGAGGTCCCCGTTGTAACACAAGAGGGACCTGCCACAACTCGAGAAAAACCAGGAGGTTCTGCCCTGCAGGCGAGGTGAGGCCCTTTTCTGCTGCGGCGTCTCGAGGGAAATCATGCCTTCCCTCTTGAACCTCGCAAGGGTCCTTCCCACCCTTGCTGCAACTCAAGAAATTCCCCAACATACCCGTCCCCACGCGGGAGGAACACTGAGTGCCCCAGCACAAACCAGGAGGAGCCCCAATTCCCCCTCATGAGCTCGAGATGAGAGTCGTTTCCTTGCTTCGTTGGGAAAGGATTGCCGCTGTTCTGATTGCATCTCAAGAGGGGGCATTTTCAATAGGATAGCCGAGATCTCCAGGGGTCGTTCCAACATACTAAAGGTCCCTCAGATGTATCAGTCAACTCCATATGAACCTGATTTCCCTGCACTGCCTCGAGTGTCACCTGCGTATCGCCTCACAGCACGGTGGCTCGTGCCACAGGCCTGTGGCATCTCGAGGGAAAGACAGAGATCCCGGGGTCAACTCGTCGGGAAGCCTGACACTGCTGCTACAGCTTGGGAGGAAAACGGACTT
This sequence comes from Cephalophus harveyi, assembly GCA_006410635.1. Classification (NCBI taxonomy): domain Eukaryota; kingdom Metazoa; phylum Chordata; class Mammalia; order Artiodactyla; family Bovidae; genus Cephalophus; species Cephalophus harveyi. The sequence goes on along the minus strand of SJYT01069966.1, from coordinate 6,399 downwards.
GTATATCTCCACTTGAGAAGAGTCCTGACTCTCCTGTGGAGACTCCAGGGAATCCCCAAGATCGATGTCAGCACTGGAGAGGAAACCTCAGGTTCTGGCTTTAGATTCAGACGAGTCCTAGGACCCGTCACTGACTGGACAGGAATCCCGAGGGGCCCCTCACAACTCGTATGCAGACTGGTCTTTCCTGAGGCCACGCCAGCAGGTCCCTGAGATCCCCGTCGTAACTTGCGAGGTACCTGCCGCAACTCGAGAAAAACCAGGAGGTTCTCCCCTGCAGGAGAGATGAGTCCCTTTTCTGCTGTGGCATCACCAGGGAAATCACGCCTTTCCACTTGAACCTCCCAAGCGTCCTTCCCACCGTTGCTGCTACTCAAGAAGTTCCCCGAAATACACTTCCCCACGTGGGAGGAACACAGAGTGACCCAGCACAACTCAGAAGGAGTCCCTTTTCCCCTCGTAAGCTCGAGATGAGTGTCCCTTTCCCTGCTTTGTTGGGAAAGGATTCCCACCGTTCCCGTCGCATCTCAAGAGGTGGCACTCTCAACAGGAAAGCCGAGATCTCCAGGGGTCATGCCAACATACTATACGCCCCACAGATGTCTCAGTCCACTCCAGATGAACCTGATTTCCCTGTTCTTCCTCCAGGGTCACCCGCATATCACCTCACACCACGTTGGCTTGTGTCCCATCCCTGTAGCATCTTGAGGGAAAGACAGAGATCCCTGTGTCAACTCGACGGGAATCATGACACAGCTGCTACAGCTCGAGAGGAAAGCGGACGTGGGTGTAATCACAGGAGATGAGGCCTGACTCCCCTGGGGAGATTCCAGAGGAACCCCAAGATCCATGCCAGCACTGGAGAGGGAAGCCCAGGTTCCTGCTTCACCTCCAGATGGAGACTTAGGACCCGGCCCTGACTGGAGAGGAATCCCGACGGGCACCTGTCAACTCACATGGAGACTGGCCTTTCCTGACGCCATGCAAGCGGGTCCCTGAGGTTCCTGTCGTAACTCGAGAGGGACCTGCCGCAACTCGAGAAAAACCCGGAGGTTCTCCCCTCCAGGCTCATGGAGACTGGTCTTTCCTGAGGCCATGCCAGTGGGTCCCTGAGGTCCCCGTTGTAACACAAGAGGGACCTGCCACAACTCGAGAAAAACCAGGAGGTTCTGCCCTGCAGGCGAGGTGAGGCCCTTTTCTGCTGCGGCGTCTCGAGGGAAATCATGCCTTCCCTCTTGAACCTCGCAAGGGTCCTTCCCACCCTTGCTGCAACTCAAGAAATTCCCCAACATACCCGTCCCCACGCGGGAGGAACACTGAGTGCCCCAGCACAAACCAGGAGGAGCCCCAATTCCCCCTCATGAGCTCGAGATGAGAGTCGTTTCCTTGCTTCGTTGGGAAAGGATTGCCGCTGTTCTGATTGCATCTCAAGAGGGGGCATTTTCAATAGGATAGCCGAGATCTCCAGGGGTCGTTCCAACATACTAAAGGTCCCTCAGATGTATCAGTCAACTCCATATGAACCTGATTTCCCTGCACTGCCTCGAGTGTCACCTGCGTATCGCCTCACAGCACGGTGGCTCGTGCCACAGGCCTGTGGCATCTCGAGGGAAAGACAGAGATCCCGGGGTCAACTCGTCGGGAAGCCTGACACTGCTGCTACAGCTTGGGAGGAAAACGGACTTGTATATCTCCACTTGAGAAGAGTCCTGACTCTCCTGTGGAGACTCCAGGGAATCCCCAAGATCCATGTCAGCACTGGAGAGGAAACCTCAGGTTCTGGCTTTAGATTCAGACGAGTCCTAGGACCCGTCACTGACTGGACAGGAATCCCGAGGGGCCCCTCACAACTCGTATGCAGACTGGTCTTTCCTGAGGCCACGCCAGCAGGTCCCTGAGATCCCCGTCGTAACTTGCGAGGTACCTGCCGCAACTCGAGAAAAACCAGGAGGTTCTCCCCTGCAGGAGAGATGAGTCCCTTTTCTGCTGTGGCATCACCAGGGAAATCACGCCTTTCCACTTGAACCTCCCAAGCGTCCTTCCCACCGTTGCTGCTACTCAAGAAGTTCCCCGAAATACACTTCCCCACGTGGGAGGAACACAGAGTGACCCAGCACAACTCAGAAGGAGTCCCTTTTCCCCTCGTAAGCTCGAGATGAGTGTCCCTTTCCCTGCTTTGTTGGGAAAGGATTCCCACCGTTCCCGTCGCATCTCAAGAGGTGGCACTCTCAACAGGAAAGCCGAGATCTCCAGGGGTCATGCCAACATACTATACGCCCCACAGATGTCTCAGTCCACTCCAGATGAACCTGATTTCCCTGTTCTTCCTCCAGGGTCACCCGCATATCACCTCACACCACGTTGGCTTGTGTCCCATCCCTGTAGCATCTTGAGGGAAAGACAGAGATCCCTGTGTCAACTCGACGGGAATCATGACACAGCTGCTACAGCTCGAGAGGAAAGCGGACGTGGGTGTAATCACAGGAGATGAGGCCTGACTCCCCTGGGGAGATTCCAGAGGAACCCCAAGATCCATGCCAGCACTGGAGAGGGAAGCCCAGGTTCCTGCTTCACCTCCAGATGGAGACTTAGGACCCGGCCCTGACTGGAGAGGAATCCCGACGGGCACCTGTCAACTCACATGGAGACTGGCCTTTCCTGACGCCATGCAAGCGGGTCCCTGAGGTTCCTGTCGTAACTCGAGAGGGACCTGCCGCAACTCGAGAATAACCAGGAGGTTCTCCCCTCCAGGCAAGATGAGGCTGTATTCTGGTGCGACATCCCAAAAGAAATCACGCCTTCCCTCCTGAACCTCTAAGGGTCCTTCACACCCTTGCTGGAAGTAAAGAAGTTCCCCGATATACTCGTCTCCACTCGAGAGGAATACTGAGGTTCTCACCACAACTCAAGAGGATCTCCGTGTCCCCCTCTTGGCTCCAGATGAGGCTTCCTTACCCTGCTTCGTCAGAAAGGTTTCTGGCGTTTCTGTCCACAGCAAGAGGACGTGCTCTCAACAGGAACGTCGAGAGGAACTCCAGGGGTCTTGCCACCATTCCAAAAGGCCCCCAAATGTCTCAGTCTACTTCAGATGAACCTGAGTTCCCTGCCCTGCCTCGAAGTTCACCCCGACCATCGAATCACACCATGGGGGCACGTGCGACAGCACTGTGGCACATGGAGGGAAAGCCACAGATCCCTGTGTCCACTCGTCAGGAAGCCTGACACTGCTGCTACAGCTCGGGAGGAAAACGGACGTGTATGTCTCCACTCGAGAAGAGTCCTGACTCTCCTGTGGACACTCCAGAGGAACCCCAAGGTCCATGTCAGCACTGGAGAGGAAACGTCAGGTTCTGGCCTCAGTTCCAGACGAGGACCTATGACCCGACACTGATTGGAGAGGAATCCCGATGGGCCCCTTGCAACTCTCATGGAGAGTGGTCTTTCCTGAGGCCACGCCAGTGCATCCCTGAGGTCCCCAACATAATTCAAAAGGGATCTGCTGCAACTCGAGAAAAACCAGGAGGTTCTCCCCTGCATTCAAGATGAAGCCCTTTTCTGCTGTGGTGTCTCGAGAGAAATCATGCCTTCCCTCTTGATCCTCGCAAGAGTCCTTCCCACCCTTGCAGTTACTCAAGAAGACCTCTGACATACCCGTCTCCACTCGAGAGGAACACCGCGAGTCCCGCCAAAGTCAAGAGGAGCCCCATTTCCCCCTCCTCTGCTCGAGATGAGATTTCCTTTACCTGCTTCATTGGGAAAGGATTCCCAGCGTTCCCATCGCAACTCTAGATGAGGCACTATCAACAGGAATGTCGAGAGGAATCCAGGGTCGTTGCCCCATTCCAAAAGACCCAAAATGTCTCAGTCCACTTCAGAGGAACCTGATTTCACAGCACTGCCTCAGCTGTCACACCGTGTATCGACTCGCACCATGGTGGCTCATGTGACATCCCTGTGGGAAAGCCTCGAGGGAAAGCCACAGATCCCTGTGTCAACTCGATGGGTAGCCTGACACTGCAGCTACAGCTCAGTAGGAAAGCGGACGTGCATGTCTCCATGCGAGACGAGGCCTGACTCCCCTGTGGAGACTCCAGAGGAACCCCAACATCCATGTCAGCATGAGAGAGGAAACCTCACATTCAGCCTAGGCTGAGATGAGGACTTAGAACCGGGCACCGACTGGAGAGGAATACCGAGTGGCCCCGCACAACTCGCATGGAGACTGGCCTTTCCTGAGGCCACACGAGTGAGTCCTTGAGATCCCTGTCGTAAATCAAGAGGGACCTGCCACAACTAAAGGAAAACAATGAGATTCTCCCCAACAGGCGAGATGAGACCCTTTTCTGCTGCAGCTTCTCGAGGGAAATCACACCTTCCCTGTTGGACCTCGAAAGGGTCCTTCACACCCTTGCTGCAACTCAAGAAGTTCCCCGACATACCTGTCTCCACTCGAGAGAAACACCGAGGGTCCCGCTACAACTCAAGAGGAGCCCCGTTGTCCACTCCTCCCCTCGAGATGAGCGTTCCTTTCCCTGCTTCGTCAGGAAAGGATTCTCGCTGTACCTGTCGCATCTCAGGAGGAGGCGCTCTCAACTGGAAAGTCGAGAGGAACTCCAGGAGTCGTGCCACCATTCCAAAAGACCTCCAAATGTATCAGTCCACTCCAGATGAATCTGATTTCCCTGCACTGCCTCGACTGTCACACCGAGTATCGACTCACACCATGGTGGCACGTGTGACAGCCCTGTGGCACCTCGAGGGAAAGCCACAGATCTCTGTGTCAACTCGATGGGAAGCCTGACACTGCTGATTGAGTGTGGGAGGAAATCAGACGTGCATGTCTCCACTGCAGACGAGGCCTGACTCCCCTTGGGAGACTCCAGAATAACCCCAGGATGCCTGTCAGAACTGGAGAGGAAACCTCAGGTTCTGGCCTCATCTCCAGATGAGGACTTAGGACCCGGCATCGACTGGAGAGGAATCCCAATAGGCCACTCACAACTCTCATGGAGAATGGAATTTCCTGAGGCCACGCAAACGGGTTCCTGAGGTCCCCATCATAACTCGAGGGGGACCTGCCATGACTCGAGAAAAACCTGGAGTTTCTCCCCTCCAGGTGAGATGCTCTTTTCCACTGTGGCATCTTGAGGGAAATCACACCTTACCTCTTGGAACTTGAAAGGGTCCTTCACAACCTTGCTGCAACTCAAGAAGTTCTCTGATATACCCGTCTCCACTCGAGAGGAACACCGAGGGTCCTGCCACAACTGAAGAGGATCCCCGTTGTCCCCTCCTCAGCTTGAGATGAGGTTTCCTTTCCCTGCTTCATTGGGAAAGGATTTCTGGCTTTCCCTTTACATCTCAGGAGGTGGTGCTCTCAACAGGAAAGTCGAGAGGAACTCCAGGGACTTGCCAGCATTCCAAAAGACCCCCCAATGTCTCCATCCATTCCAGATGAACCAAAATTCTCTGCATTGCCTTGACTGCCACCCCGAGTATCGACACACACCAAGGTGGCACGTGTGACAGCCCTGTGGCACCTCAAGGGAAAGCCACAGATCCCTGTGTCAACTCACAGGGAAGCATGATACTGCTGTTACTGCTCTGGAGGAAAGCGGACATGCATGTCACAACTCGAGACGAGTCCTGACTCCCCTGTGGAGACTCCAGAGGAACCCCAAGATACTTGTCAGCACTGGAGAGGAAATCTCAGGTTCCAGCCTCAGCTCCAAATGAGGACTTAGGACCCGGCACAGACTGGAGAGGAATCATGAGAGGCCCCTTGCAACTAGCATTGAGACTGGCCCTTCCTGAGGCCACACGAGCTGTTCCTTGAGGTCCCCGTAATAAATCAAGAGGGACCTGCTGCAACTCAACAAAAGCCAGGAGATTCTCCCCTTCAAGTGAGATGAGGGCCTTTTCCACTGTGGCGTCTTGAGGGAAATCACACCTTCCCTCTTGGAACTCTAAAGGGTCCTTCACACCCTTGCTGCAACTAAAGAAGTTCCCCGACATACCCGTCNTCATAAATCAAGAGGGACCTGCTGCAACTCAACAAAAGCCAGGAGATTCTCCCCTTCAAGTGAGATGAGGGCCTTTTCCACTGTGGCGTCTTGAGGGAAATCACACCTTCCCTCTTGGACCTCGAAATGGTCCTTCACAAGCTTGCAGCAACACAAGAAGTTCCCCGACATAACTGTCTCCAACTGTCTCCATGCGAGAGAAACTCTGAAAGTCCCAGCAAAACTCAAGAGGAGCCCCATTGTCCCCTCCTCAGCTCGAGATGAGGGCTCCTTTTCTTGCTTCATTGGGAAAGGATTCCTGCATTCCCGTCACAACTCAGGAGGAGGCGCTCTCAACAGGTAAGTCGAGAGGAACTCCAGGGGTCTTGCCACCATT
>SJYT01069961.1:14936-28027 GCA_006410635.1 Cephalophus harveyi | reverse complement strand
TATGAGAGTTGGACTGTGAAGAAGGCTGAGCACCGAAGAATTGATGCTTTTGAACTGTGGTGTTGGAGAAGACTCTTGAGAGTCCCTTGGACTGCAAGGAGATCCAACCAGTCCATTCTGAAGGAGATCAGCCCTGGGACTTCTTTGGAAGGAATGATGCTAAAGCTGAAACTCCAGTACTTTGGCCACCTCATGTGAAGAGTGGACTCATTGGAAAAGACTTTGATGCTGGGAGGGATTGGGGGCAGGAGTAGAAGGGGATAACCGAGGATGAGATGGCTGGATGGCATCACTGACTCGATGGACACGAGTCTGAGTGAACTCTGGGAATTGGTGATGGACAGGGAGGCCTGGCATGCTGCGATTCATGGGGTCACAAAGAGTCGGACATGACTGAGCGACTGAACTGAACTGAACTGTTACCTCACTACTGTTACTATTATCTGACTACACCAAAGCCTTTGACTGTGTGGATCCCAACAAATTGTGGGACATTCTTCAAGAGATTGGAATATCAGACCATCTAACCTGCCTCCTGAGAAATCTGTATGAAGTTCAAGAAGCAACAGTTAGAACTGAACATGGAATAACAGACTGGTTCCAAATTAGGAAAGGAGTACATCAAGGCTATATATTGTCACCCTGCTTATTTAACTTATATGCAGAGTACATCATGCGAAATGCCAGGCCGGTTGAAGAATAAGCTGGAATGGAGAAAATCGGAAGAAATGTCAATTACCTCATTTATGCAGATGATATTACCCTATGGCAGAAAGCAAAGATGAACTAAAGAGCCTGTTGATGAAAGTAAAAGAGGAGAGTGAAAAAGTTGGCTTAAAACTCAACATTCAGAAAACTAAGATCATGGCATCCGGTCCCATCGGTTCATGGCAAATGGAGAAACAATGGAAACAGTGATAGATTTTATTTTGGGGGGCTCCAAAATCACTGCAGATGGTAACTACAGCCATGAAATTAAAAGACACTTTCTCCTTGGAAGAAACGCTATGACCAAACTAGGTAGCATATTAAAAAGCAGAGACATTACTTTACTGCCATGGTCAGTCTAGTCAAAGCTATAGTTTTTCCAGTAATCATGTATAGATGTGAGAGTTGGATTCTGAAGAAAGCTGAGCACCAAAGAATTGATGCTTTTGACCTGTGGTGTTTTAGAAGACTCTTGAAAGTCTCTTGGACTGCAAGGAGATCAAATCAGTCCATCCTAAACAAAATCAGTCCTGAATAGTCATTGGATGAACTGATGCTTAAGCCAAAACTCCAATAATTTGGCCACCTGATGCAAAGAACCGACTCATTTGAAAAGACCCTGATGCTGGGAAAGACTGAAGGTGGGAGGAGAAAGGGACAACAGAGCTCTCATAAGATGGTTGGATGGCATCAACGACACGATGGACATGAGTTTGTGTAAACTCCAGGAGTTGGTGATGGACAGGGAAGCCTGGCTTGCTGCAGTCCATGGGGTTGCAAAGAGTCTACATGACTGAGCAACTGAACTGAACTGAACTGAAACAGTATTATCCTAGATTTCAGGAAGCATATTTCAAATCTATCTAAACAATTTAATAAGAAAAGCCTAGAAAATTTGATATTGTATGATGGTTATTTATCCTTTTCTCTCAGGGAGAGTGATAATGACTTTGGATACTAGAATCTAGTCTTTCATTGTACCCAGCTGTACTTCTATCCCTTCCATTAAAAAAAAAAAAAAAGAAATAATAAATCTATCTCTAAAAAAGATAGAATCGGGCTTCAATTTCTTGAAGACCACTAGTTCTAACTCAAATATAGGTCACTGCCTATATCTAGAGCCTAAGGAATTTGTACATTTAAAATGTGGGAAGAAAATGAAGGACCCAGCAAAAGAGACTGAGAAATATCAACAAGAGCATTAGAGTTAAAAGCAAATTAGGATATAGCTAGAAGTTATGTAAGCAAGAAGAGGAGGGTAATAATATTAGTTAGCTTATTTATAGCACAGAAACAGACTCACAGATTTTGAAGAAAAACTTCTGGTTACCAAAAGGGAAGTGCTGTGGGAAGGAATAAATTGGGAATTTAGGATTGACATACACACTACTATATATATAAAATATATATATATATATAATATATATATACATGTATAACATATATATACACATATATATATAACACATATATATATGTTATCTGTTATATATAACAGATAATAAAGAAGGACCTACTGTAAAGCACAGGAAACTCAATATTCTGTAAGAGCCTATATGGGAAAAGAATCTGAAAAAGAGTCAATATATGCATATGGATATATATATTCTTCCTTGAATATTCGTTGGAAGGACTGATGCTGAAGCTGAAGCTCTAATACTTTGCCCACCTAATGTGAAGAGCCAACTCATTGGAAAAGTCCCTGATGCTGGGAAAGACTGAGTGCAAGAGGAGAAGGGGGCGACAGAGAATGAGATGGTTGGATGGCATCATCGACTCAGTGGACAAGGACAGGGAAGCTGAGTATGCTGCAGTCCATGGGATCACAAAGAGTCTGACGTGACTGAGCAAGTGAACAATGCAATGTATATGTATAACTAAATCACTCTTCTGTATATCTGAAAGTAACACAACCTTGTAAATAAAATCGACTCTGATAAAATTTCAAAAAAAGAAAAATATAAGAGGAAAGTGATGAACCATTTTAACTACAGTTGATAGAGCAGGTAAAAGATAGAATAAAAACTGATCACTAAATTTATCATCATGTCAGTTTCAGTGACCTGGACAGATCTTATTTTTTGTTGTATAACAATATTAACCTAGAATAAGCAGCTTAAACAACACACATTGAGATTGTTACATATTCACTTGAAAATGGCCACGTATGACCCACCACCATTTGCATATTGTAATGGTTAACAGACAGACACATTTCTCCCCAATAGACTGGACAAGGATTACACAAGGACATGACATAAAAAGGCAGTGATTATGAGGATTTCTTTTCATTCTATCTACTAGAATGAGAGTAATTGTAATGTAGCAGTAGGTAAAAAAGTCTGATTTGAGCATATTTAAAAGGAAATGGGAAAGGAACTGGAAACAATGGGAATTGTCAATAATGTCAAGGAATTTTACTGCAAATGCAGGCAAAGAAGTAGTGTTGCATCTGATAAGGAGAGTGAGATAAAATATTATATTTTGATGAAAAACTGTGGCAATGAAAATATTTCTTAGAGGGAGGATTGTATTATGTAGAAAGGAGAAAAGATTGCTGAAGTAACATTCTTAAAAAGATGAGAGGAGGAGTGAAGGGATTTTTTTTAGATAGATACAAAGATATTCCATCTATGAGATTCAACAATAATTCAGATATATTTACACATATATTGTTGGTGAGTGTATTTTACAGAAAGAGTTTGTAGAAGGCAACTTTTTATATTTTCTGATGATTCTAATATTCTTAAAGTAATAGGAAATAAAGTCATCATCTCATGGAAGTCTTTCTCAGGATGAGAATGGATCATGCGTTACTGGTGGTGAGAAGAGAGGAGGTACTGTGGATGGGAGTATAAGGAAGTGAATATCTTAGCATCTGTATTAGTTTGCTAGGGCCACCATAACAAAGAACCATAGGCTGGGAGGCTTATACAAAAGAAATTTATTGTCTCATTGTTCTGGATGCTAGAAGTCCAAAATCAGGGTGTCAGCCTAGTTGATTTCTTATGGGGCTATGAGTGAAGTATCTGTTTCATGCCTCTTTATTTCATTTATAGAATGGCTGTCTTTTCCTTGTATGTTTTCACATGGCATCTTCCCTCTGTGTGTGTCTCTGTGTTCAAATGTTTCCTCTTTAGAAGAACACCAATCATATTGGATTAGGGCCAACTCTAATGTCCTCGCTTGAACTAATTGTGTATGTAAAAATCTTATCTCCAAATAATATCACGTTCTTAGGTACTAGGGTTTATTGCTTCAACATTATGAATTTGGGAGACATTAATTCAACTCATAAGAGAGACTTATTCTTTTATTTCTTGGTATTATAACTCATCTACGTGATATTTATGACCACCCATTTGGTGACCACTGTGGTCAGTTCATGAATTGGTGCATCATTTTTCCCTCAAGCCATACCCATATGTGTGGGTAGAGATGAGAATAACCAGAGACAATTAGAATTAGCTCAGGCTACAGTTTTGCCAAGTACATCTGACTACTGAGTAAGGATAAAAGCCTATCAGGCTGCTTCTTGTGGTCTTCATATCTATATATCTTATACTTTCAGTTTTGGCCACATTATTATTTGGACAAATACAATTTTATTGGAAGTGACATATTCAACATAGCAGTAGGATCTTTGTAAGGCTGTTGCCTCAATGTGACATATTTCCTCTCTCTCTATCTTGGTGAACAAGTCCACGATATAGATCAATCTTGGCTGGCTAGAGGAGAAACCAAGGCAATAATTTACACATAATATTGGTAATATTCAAAGCCTTGTTTTGGGGAATCACTAATATTTGGGCATCATCTGTTATTACAGGATAATTTAGCCCAAACTGATACACTCGGATGTAAGCAAGGGAATAATTCCAATTTTAGATTTATAGACAGAGGTTTTTTCCACCTTTATTCACTAATACATACACAGCACTTAAAACCATGCCTAGCTCTTAGTGAATATCTATTGAGTTAATTAATGTGCATAGAATTAAAGCTTAGAAATGAAAAATATAGGCCATCAAGTGAAAGAGGTACAATGAAAAGCTAGTATCAATGAAATGGACTTGAAGTTTTGCTTATGGAACAATGTTGGGTGAATTAGAGAGAAGAGGTGGTGATCAAATTATAGAATACAAGAAACTCAGATCATAAAGATGCTGCATTCATTGGTAATCACAAAATTTACACTATGAATAAATGAATGAAAGGTTTTCGCTGAGATGAAGACAAGAATTTGGAGAAATGAAGTTCAAAGAACAGAAGTGTCAGGGTTGGATACACCATCAGAGAATGAAAGCAAGGATAATATTGGAAAAAGTGTTAAAATTTTGAGCTATGAGGGGAAATAAGGGAAATAAAGCAGGAGGTTGAAGATGTCAGCAATAGTGGGGGTTAGTGAGCCACAGAATCTGATAATATGTGTAAGAATCATAGCCAGAAGTCTTTAAAGGGGAAGAGAGAAAGAAGGGTATGGAGCTTGGAAAAAATTCTGAAGAAAATATTCAGGCTTACACATGAGGACTTCAGGAGCAAAAACTGGTAACCATTAAGAAGTCAGTAGTAAAAGTTATGTTTTCAGAGGAGATCCATGTTTCATCAGAAAAAAAAATAATCTAAAAGGATTGATCAAAGAAGAATTTTATCTCAAAATATAAAATATTTTCACACATATTATAAGGGTGTCAGGAACTCAGATGATAGAATAAGGGGGAAAGGAAGGGAATTACATAACTTTAAAGAAGATTGGATCTGGGGAGAGGAGGGATGACTGAGTCTAAGATTTCTTATGGTTACTACAAACAAAAATGAAAGATATAATTGGATGGATCCTAATGAATTGAGGATAGAGTGTGTTGGGAAGAGTCTGGGTTTGGAGTGATTGTTTAGGGACCTCTTCTCTCCCTCCCTCTCCTGCCCTCCAGTCAACTCACCAGGGTAGGAACATTACTACTAAACTGGCCTGACCTTATTCTCAGTGACTTCTTCCACTCCTAAACTCTGTTAGGAAGGTGCTGTATTACACTGAGCCACTCTTCATGCTGGTGATCAGAGTAGACTGCATTGAGTTTAGAATGAAAGAATAAGTATGCTTTATTCCCTTGTACAGACCCTTTCTCACCTTTGCTATTTCCTCAGCAAGAAAAATTAATCTGATAGAAAACAAAGTTGAGTTTGTTTCTGCCCCCCCCCCCGCCCTTGGTTTCTTTGTTTTATTTGGAAAGAAAGGATCTATCTTAAAACTAGCCTTAGAGGTATGTGTAAATAAATGAAGTTGGTGTAGTGTAATGTGTTCCCGCAATACTTGTCACCACAAATATTAAAAAACCTGGCGGAAGGTACATTGTATGTCTTGTCCAACTATTTGGCTTCACATGCTGTCATATTGGTTATCTTCTACCACCTATGACTGAGCACATGATTCATGAGATGTGTATAAGAGACAGCCCCCGCCCTTGGTTTCTTTGTTTTATTTGGAAAGAAAGGATCTATCTTAAAACTAGCCTTAGAGGTATGTGTAAATAAATGAAGTTGGTGTAGTGTAATGTGTTCCCGCAATACTTGTCACCACAAATATTAAAAAACCTGGCGGAAGGTACATTGTATGTCTTGTCCAACTATTTGGCTTCACATGCTGTCATATTGGTTATCTTCTACCACCTATGACTGAGCACACTGGAGCAATAAATAGCCTCCATCCCTAAGCAACAGAATTGTCAAAATTGGGCAGAATATTCTCTTTTCTATGAGGAATGATTGGATTGGAGGAAAATTAATGTAAAAATAAGGTACAATACCATTAGATATTGATAAATTGTCACCAAAAAATGCATTACTTAGAGACTAACATAGGAAGGAATTATGTATATAATAATATTATTATGTATATAATATTATATATGATATTATTATAAAACAATATTTAATGATTATAAAATGTTATACTATATATGCATATATTCACTAGACTTCAAATATGAAATGCGTATTTGTGTTATGTTTTGGCTACTAAATCTTTACAGAGGTGAGTTTGTGTAAAAATAGGATACAGGATTCACATCAATTGCCTTTTTTCTAAATGCTGCAGAAACCTTAAGGCGGATTTCACTAGCTTTTCTCAGACTCATTGTAAGGAATATACATCCACTCATGTTGAGCATAAAAACCTGACCCAGAGGAAGTAGTTTAGCTGTTTTATCTTGACATCTATTCATCCTGAACTAAAACTGTTAAATATTTAATCTATGATATTCTTATCATTATGATTTATATCTTAGTTGTATCATACATACACCCACTAGAGTGCATTCATACGTGAACACATACATGCACATATTACTATAGTAATTCCTAACTAGATGGTACTTGAACTGTCTCTGGACCTGTTCATTTATTACTTAAGTGCTCTTAGTTGTAATGCATAAAGAAGAAAACAATAGACATGGACAACTTAAATCTCTGCCCCTGAATTTCTCACTATGAATGAGAAGTTGTCACTTTACCCAGGTTAAATTCACACCATATTATGTGGCCAATCCTCTTTGAAACAACATTTAAAATTCAGTTTTATCTGTGTTCAAATTAATAGGCTTTATTTTTAATAACATTTTTAGGTGTATAGAAAATTGAGTAGATAATAGAGAGTTCTCCTATACCCTTAACCAACCCCAAAACATAGTTTCCCTGGCTAGTAACATCTTATACTAATGTGATGCATTTGTTACAGTTAATAACTCAATATTAATTTAGATATTAACCAAAGTACATATTTTACATCAAGGTTCACTCTTTGTGCTGTACTTATTTATGAATTTTGACAAACACATAATGCCATGTATCCACCAGGAAGTTATAATACAGAATAGCTTCACTAACCCTAAAATCCCTGTGCTTCACTTATCTGTTCTTCTGCCTTCCTTTCTGACCCTCTTTGCAATCACTGATCATGTTACTCTCTTTATATTTTTCCAGAGTTATATAGTCGGCATACAATTTGCATATTTTTCACACTGGTTTCTTTTACTTAGCAATATGCACCTCAGTTTCTTCCATATTTTTGACTTGATAGCTCATTTTTTTTTTAATCACAGAATGACATTCCACTATATGGATTCACCACCCTTTGTTTACCCATTCAGCTACTGCATCTCTTGGTTGGTTCAGGTTTTTTTTTTTTTTTAATAATTACAACTAAAGCTGCTATGAACATTCATATGAGGTTATTGTGTGAAACTTTAAGAAAATTTAAGGAACTAATACTGTCACATGGGCCTTAGCTTCTGATTTTTCTTTTTTCTAACTATGTATATTTTTCTCTTAATAATGTCCTTTAACAAAATAATTCTATGTAGTCCCAAGACTATAGGCACTTCTGTCTGTAAACTTATATACCTGACCATCCTTATGCATATATTTGGCTTTTTAAATATTGACTGCTTCCTAAAAGCCATGCTCAGCAAGATTCACTAGACTCTCCAAGTTGATGAAATTCAATTAGTTTCTAGATATAGTTTTCCTTCAATCACAGTAAGTATAAGTAATCATCCTTCCTTTAATATATGCTGTTAATACAATATCCTAAAATAGTCATCTCTAAGGGGAAATACACATATTCAATGAGCTTTATTATTTTATATTTCCTTAGTAATATAACTCAGCATAGATATGAGTTCTAGGCTCTCAGCTAATATCAAAGTATCACTAGCTTCCACTGCCATCTTCAGTGTCTTCTGCTGACTGTGTCAAATCTTTCTTTTCTGAATGAATTGTAGCAAAAGAAATGAGACTCATTGGTTGATAAATCTCAGACAGAGATGAACTGGTGTAAAAATAGCATATACAAAACTCAACATGCATTTAATGCCACAATTCAGAAAGCTCCAGTGACAATACTCAGTAAGAGAACCCTAGAATTAATACATTGAATTCATTTGTTAATTTGAAGGAATTACTATAATTATGTGTCTATGCTACCACAATAACCTAATAACTGGTTTCCTTCAAGTGATTGTATACTTCTTCAAATAACTGTCCTTCTATAGAAGGCGTGATCTTTCCAAAAATACGTATTTTGTCATGTTACACCAGCTACTAAATAAAATTCAAAGTTTTCTTATTGCATTGAAAAAAAAATAAGGATTCTTAACATGATCTATAAAATTTAAGTGTCTTTTTTACAGTCAGCATTGTTTCCTAATATGCACCTTTATTTTTACACTGGAGTCCAAGTTGATTCAATAAAAACATTTTAACCAATTTGTTGATATCAGTTTTGCCACTGTTGTGGTTGTTTTCTGACCATGTATATCTTAAAATGTCTTTATTTTGCTTTTATTGTTTTTACTTTTATTGAGATGATGCTTTTGAACTGTGGTGTTGGAGAAGACTCTTAGGAGTCCCTTGGACTACCAGGAGATCAAATCTATTAATCCTAATGGAAATCAGTCCTGAATATTCATTGGAAGGACTGTTGCTGAAGCTGAAACTCCAATATTTTGGCCACCTGATGCAAAGAATTAACTCATTGGAAAAGACCCTGATTCTGGGAAAGATTGAAGGCAGGAGAAGGGAATGACAGAGAATGAGATGATTGGATGGCATCACCGACTCAATGGACATGAGTTTGAGCAAGCTCCAGGAATTGGTGATGGGCAGGGAGGCCTGGCGTGCTGCAGTCCGTGGGGTCACAAAGAGTCAGATACGGACTGAACGACTGAACTGATGCACAACATTATATAAGTTACAGGCATGCAACATAGTGATTCACAATTTTTAAAGTGAATCCACTTATAGCTATAAAATATTGGCTATATTCTTTGTGCTGTAAAGTATAAACTTAGTAGTTTATTTATTTTGTACATAGTAGTTGCTGCTGCTGCTGCTGCTGCTAAGTCGCTTCAGTCGTGTCCAACTCTGTGCGACCCCATAGACGGTACCCCACCAGGCTCTGCCGTCCCTGGGATTCTCCAGGCAAGAACACTGGAGTGGGTTGCCATTTCCTTCTCCGATGCATGAAAGTGAAAAGTGAAAGTGAAGTCACTGAGTCGTGTCCAACTCGCAGCGACCCCATGGACTGCAGCACACCAGGCTCCTCCGTCCATCGGATTTTCCAGGCAAGAGTACTGGAGTGGGATGCTATTGCCTTCCCCGATGGTAGGTCTTAATTCCTTGTCCCTAATTTGTTCTTTCCCCTCTGCTCTCCCCACTGTTAACCCCTAGTTTGTTATCTACATCTGTGAGTTTGTTTCTGTCTTGGATACATTCATTTTATTTTTCTTAGATTCCATATATAAGAGAGAATATTTGGTTTTATTATAAAATTTTACATTAAATAGAGCCAGTCCACAATTTTCCTGTTCCTCATTTTCTCTAAATTTTTGCCTCCATCTCATCTTCCTTCTCTAATTCTTTCCTTTCATGGTTTCAATATTTAATTAGATATTCTTACTTCTTTACTTTTTCATATAAATGTTAGAGTCATCTTAGAAATCCCTTACTGGGAAACATAAAAAAAGAAAACTAAATGGAATGTGTCAAACTGAAATATGGAAAATAACTAAGACTATTTCAAATTTTCTGATTGAAATGATATCTAGCAGTCCTTATCAATGTTAAATGACTAAAATAGTGATGAATTTTTACATCAACTTTAGAAAACAAATACAACTTATTTAGCCAACATTGATAAACTTTGCATTGTAAAATTGAAAATAATGTAAATTTTTCCTCTTATGAATGAGGAAGTCAAGTTTGCATAATCTCTTTGAACCTCACTTTCCATATCTCCTGCAATGAATACAAAATTACACATGCCTATAAACACAAGGCCCATGGTAGCCTTTCAAGAAGTTTATTTATATTTTTATATTAAATTCTTAGTAATAGTTTTCCAAATGCTTAAGGGTATACCATAAAGAAAATAATTTTTCTCCTTGAGAAGTCAGGCACTTTATATATTTTTAGTGAAATCTAGAACTAGTTTTTCAACTAATAAATAAATGAAAAAAATGAACAGTAGTTAATGTTCACAGATTCTAATCCAGGACTCTGCAATGTATCTAGTGAACTCAAATATGAAAATCTGTTTTTCAACAGTGCTAGAGATTTCATGATCCTGAGATCATATGTCCTTACATCATTATTTGATTCATATGCTAAATTGATAATATTATTTGTCTTTT
This sequence comes from Cephalophus harveyi, assembly GCA_006410635.1. Lineage (NCBI taxonomy): Eukaryota > Metazoa > Chordata > Mammalia > Artiodactyla > Bovidae > Cephalophus > Cephalophus harveyi. The sequence continues at coordinate 17,132 of SJYT01069961.1, read as the reverse complement.
TGTAGTCATGTTCATAATTGACCTTGATCTATAGAGTTCATCTTTGTTTACTACTTCTGAAACTTGTAGTATTGTTATATAAAGAATCGTCATGCTTTTTCTTAATCTTCTTTTCCCTTGTGGAGAGATTTTTGTCACTAAAATTTCTCAATAATTTAGAAGAATTGTTCAAAAATGTCAGTGTCCAAAAATGTTTGCATTTTCAGAATACTAAACATTTTATCCATGCTTTCTTATTTGATAGAATTACAAGGAAATGGATTTTACCCTTCATGCAAGCTAACAAGTCAACATGCCTCAATTCTATGGAAACTGACAAGAAAAATGAGTCTTCTGGGTCTGAGACAAATAATTATATCATTCACAGCACAGCCAATACTAGAAATGCCGAAGCATGCAAATTTCCTTTGCCCCCAAGTCTCAGGAGGTTACACATAGGGTCAGATTAAGCCTGCACAGGTAGTATCTTGCAACTAAGGGACTTTTCCACACAGAGGGTTATCTTGACCTTAAGGAATCCTTCATTTCTATGGTAAACAACTTTATTTTTCGTCAAGAGAGACTTTTCTCACTTTCAAGATTTCTAGTTGCACAAACATCCAGTGGAATACAAATAACCTCGATAAAATACTTTCAGGGCTTTCTAATCTCAGTATACTCAGATATGTAGTGCAAGAAGCCCTTGCCAATTGCCTCCCAACAATAGTTTATTAAATCAATATAAATACTCATATATTAAAAAATGCAGTTGTGTAGTTTTACCACTTCTGAATCTCCTATATTTTTCATAATCCAATTTTTGAATTAGTGTCCCTGTTTAATAATCTTTGCAAGAGAGTAATTTGTGGTTTCAATTATTAAAACTAATATTTTGTTTACTGTGATTATTATTATGACTTTCATTTTGTTTCTTTATCTTAATAATTCTGCTTCTATCCTACTTAAAATCTTTTTTTATTGCCTTTATTGCAAAGTTCACTTCAGTTGCTATGACAAATTATTCTTCTAGAACTTTTCATATATTATCTCTCAATCTATTATCTCTTATTCATCTCTTTCTTTTCCAACTATCTTGTAAATTCTGTCAAATATGAATTACTTGCAGTCCCTGAATGCGTCATTCTCTAATTTTATTTTTCCCAAGTATACTCTACTTCTTGAAAGTGTCAAAATTTGTTTACAACCCTTTTTTTAAAATAGATCATCTTAAAATTTTCCCTAAGTTCAGTGTCATGCTGTCTTTCGCTTGACTGCACCTATAGATACTTTATAGTCATTGGAAGGACTGATGCTGAAGCTGAAGCTTCAATACTTTTCCCACCTGATGTGAAGAGATGACTCTTTGAAAAAGACTATGATGCTGGGAAAGAGTGAAGGCAAAAGGAGAAGGGAACAGCAGAGTATCAGATGGTTAGACGGCATCATCAACTCAATAGACTTGAATCTGAATAAATTTCAGGAGATAGTGAAGGACAGGGTAGCCTGGTGTGCTGCAATCCATGGGGTCTCAAAAAGTCAGACACAACTTAGTGACTGAACAACAACAACAACATAGGTCCTTTAAGCATTTTGTAATTTTTGGTCTTGGTCCTGGATGTTATGTCCCCAAACACGGTAAATCTATTCTTTTATTTTTTTAAAGCAACTGATACCAGCCATTTTATTATTACATTCTTTTTTCACTCCAGCTTCATTAAAATATATCTGACATTGAAATCATATATATTTAAGTTGTACAACAATTCCCCAGTGACTCAGAAGTAAAGAATCCGCCTGCAATGCAGGAGACATAGTTCGATCTGTGGCTGTGGGAGACCCCCTGGAGAAGGAAATGGCAGTCCCCTCCAGTATTCTTGCTAGGGAAATAACATGGACAGAGGATCCTAGAGGGCTATAGTCCATGGTGTCGCAAAAGAGTTGGACAAGACTGAGTGACTAAATAACATCAAGGTACAGAATGGGAAAGACTAGAGATCTCTTCAAGAAAATTAGAGATACCAAGGGAACATTTCATGCAAGGATGGGCTCGATAAAGGACAGAAATGGTCTGGACCTAACAGAAGCAGAAGATATTAAGAAGAGGTGGCAAGAATACACAGAAGAACTGTACAAAAAAGATCTTCACGACCCAGATAATCATGATGATGTGATCACTAATCTAGAGCCAGACATCTTGGAATGTGAAGTCAAGTGGGC
>SJYT01069957.1:46289-59562 GCA_006410635.1 Cephalophus harveyi | reverse complement strand
TACGGGATGCTTGGGGCTGGTGCGTGGGGATGACCCAGAGGGATGGTATGGGGAGGGAGGTGGGAGAGGGGTTCAGAATTGGGAACTCATGCACACCCATGGCTGATTCATGTCAATGTATGGCAAAACCAATACAGTATTGTAAAGCAAAATAAAGCAAAAAATAAATAAAAATAAAAAATAAAGTGAAAGTGAAAGTCAAAAAAAAAATGAATGAATATTAGGTAATCCTTAAATTAAGTTAAAAATCCAACACACTGTAAGTAATTTCTCTCAGTTCTAATAATAAAATCATCCCACTCAGGAAAAAAGTTTATTTAATGCCATTATTTTAAGACTTTGGTGAAAAATAATGTGCTCAGATGGATGTATTTCCAACTTACTTATTTCTGTAGCTGTGACGGTTATATTGTGCCAAGGAGTTGATTCTCTGTCTAGAGGCTTCAAAGTGAAAATAGAGCCATTTTCTGAGTGAATACTGAAAATTCGGTCCACGTCAGTATGCCGATCAACAGAGTACCTAGCAGGAAAGAAACTCATCATTCCAGGCACTGTTTTAAGATTACAGCTCATCTACCATTTCATAAAGTTAGAGGCAACTCACACAATAGTCTGATAAAGGAGACAAGTGAAATACTGATGATTTTCTTGAATTTTTATTTAGTGTAACTTTCATTTAGACAATTTGATACATTTGACTGATTTCATTATTACTATTCTATGATTATGTGTACTTCAGAGTCATTATTGACATTTGTGAGTCCTTGTGGCAGCTTTTAAGTAAGTTTTTAATAGCCACTTGATTTATTTATCCTATCATAGACCTATTGCAGTACTTGAGACATATTAAACAGCCATATTAAATTTTATAGAATCAATTCCATTGGATAAATTGAAATTAAGTTGCAAATAACACATGAAAATGTGTGTCCACAGAGTCCTTATAAGTGGATATGCAGAGGCTGTTGTAAAATACATGGGTCTTGAATAGTTCTCTTCTACGATTATTTCAGATGAATCAAATGTCCTCCTCCACCCTCTCCTTTTCAGTTCAGTTCAGTTCAGTTGCTCAGTCGTGTCCGACTCTTTGCAACTCCATGAATTGCAGCACACCAGGACTCCCTGTCCATCATCAACTCCCGGAGGTCACTCAGACTCACGTCTATCAAGTCAGTGATGCCATCCAGCCATCTCATCCTCGGTCGTCCCCTTCTCCTCCTGCCCCCAATCCCTTCCAACATCAGAGTCTTTTGCAGTGAGTCAACTCTTCACATGAGGTGGCCAAAGTACTGGAGTTTCAGCTTCTGCATCATTCCCTCCAAAGAAATCCCAGGGCTGATCTCCTTCGGAATGTACTGGTTGGATCTCCTTGTAGTCCAAGGGACTCTCAAGAGTCTTCTCCAACACCACAGTTCAAAAGCATCAATTCCTCAGTGCTCAACTTTCTTCACAGTCCAACTCTCACATCCATACATGACCACAGGAAAAACCATAGCCTTGACTAGACGGACCTTTGTTGGCAAAGTAGTGTCTCTGCTTTTCAATATGCTATCTAGGTTGGTCATAACTTTTCTCCCAAGGCATAAGCGTCTTTTAATTTCACAGCTGCAGTCACCATCTGCAGTGATTTTGGAGCCCCCCAAAATAAAGTCTGACACTGTTTCCACTGTTTCCCCATCTATTTCCCATGAAGTGGTGGGACCATATGCCATGATCTTTGTTTTCTGAATGTTGAGCTTTAAGCCAACTTTTTCACTCTTCACCTTCACTTTTATCAGGAGGCTTTTTAGCTCCTCTTCATTTTCTGCCATAAGGGTGGTGTCATCTTCATATCTGAGGTTATTGATATTTCTCCTGGCAATCTTGATTCCAGCTTGTGCTTCTTGCAGCCCAGCGTTTCTCATGATGTACTCTGCATATAAGTTAAATAAGCAGGGTGACTTACTTCAAATAAAAACTGAAATGACAAAGGGCCACAGAATACATGACTTTCTCTCATCAGGTATGTATGTAAGATGTCAATCTAGACTTTATATTAAGTAACTGGCAAAATAATGCCCACCTTCCTCCAATGGATGTCTATGTCCTAATCCCTGGAAGCTGTACATGGTTTACTTTACATGATAAAAGTAACTTTTCAGGTGTGATTAAGGTTAAAGACATTGAGATGGGAGATTAGACTTGATTATTTGTGTCTGTTAGTCACTTAGTCTGACTCGTTGCAACCCCATGAATTGTAGCCTGCCAGGCTTCTCTGTCCATGGAATTATTCAGGCAAGCATACTGAAGTGTATTGTCATTCCCTTCTCCAGAGGATCTTCCTGACCCAGGGATTGAACCCTGGTCTCCCACATTGCAGGCAGATTCTTTGCTGTCTGAGCTACAAATTAATCCTATGAACACTTAAAAGTTGAAGAAGAAGGCAAAAAGGTAAAATTCTAGCTTACATGACAATCCTTTAGTTACATCAGGCCATGTTAGACTGTACTAGTTACCATTTTTGCATATTTTAAATTACTGCTGTTGAATGTTTAATTGAGCAATATAAGAACCTAAGTGCATCTCACATGTTAATGGAAATCTTGGTAGAACAGATTCTGATTCACTAGATCTAGTGTGCAAACAGTTATTTGGCAATTCTAACAAGCTTAGGTGAATCCAGGTTGTAAGTCCACTGACTAGGTTTTGTATAACAAGGTTATAGACCATGGGATAAACTGGTTAGAATAAGGAGAGCTAAGAGAAGAACAATGGCAGAGAACTAACAGACTAAATCAGCATCAAGTGGCATCTTGATTTTTCTAGGTTTCTATTAAAGACACTTAGCAAAATGAACTCCCTTTTAATCTGGTGAATTTGGGAATTAACAACTCCCATTATGATTCTTTAAGTGAGGTGAATGAAGTCGTTCAGTCGTGTCCGACTCTTTGCGGCCCCGTGGACTGTAGCCCTCCAGGCTCCTCCATCCATGGGATTCTCCAGGCAAGAATATTGGAGTGGGTTGCCATTTCCTTCTCCAGGGGATCTTCCCGACCCAGGGATCAAACCCAGGTCTCCTACATTGCAGGCAGATGCTTTAACCTCTGAGCCACCATTGGGTAGAGCACTGACTTTGACAAAAATTAGTAATAGATATTTAGGTTTCTAACACTGTGAAACATTGGAAATTTTTGAAATATTGGATGAAAATGGATTTATGTAAAGGCTATGTTTTTATGCTTGGATTATTATAATAAAATACACATAGTCTACTTTTATAAGAAATATGCTTAACTTAAGGGATGCATTAATAAATTCAGATTTCAAAAATAATTTTAACTATATAGTATGTGATGGTACTTATGTAATTTATTCTCTGATAAATTTTGTAAATTTATTATTTCAAATCCACAAACACAGTTCAAAGTGAGTATTTGGGCATGTGGACATATGCATATTAATGTATATATATATTGGATTTCATCTTAAGATAGAATAACTAAAAGCTTTGTATACTTGTTCTTAGATTTCTTTCTGTACTTCACTTCCCAGATATGAAACCAGGTCAGTTACTTCCTTGTTATCCTTTGGACATGTTGTGCAATGGACAGTAGAACTATATGGAAATGATAGTGTACCATTTTTTTTGCAAATGGAGTAAGAAATGGCAACCTATGCAAATATTATTGCTTGAAAATTCCATGGACAGAGGAGCCTGGTGGGCTGCAGTCTGTGTGTGGATCACAGAGTTGAACATGACTGAAGCAACTGAGGACAGTTTTGCAATAATTATGATTGCAATTTTTCTGCATAGCTGTGTATGTATACATGTATGTGTATATATATATATAATATTTATATTTCTTAGAGACACAAGTTATGTTGGGTTATAACTAAGAATTCATTGTCAGCAAAGGATCCGAGATAGTTTGTTTTTTTTTTAATAAACATCACTATATTAAAATCAAGACTAAAAGTCATATGAAATTTTTTCTTTTTAATTTTTATTGCTTGGTGGTGGTTGTGGTTTAGTTGCTAAGTCAGATTCAACTCTTGTGATGCCATGGTCTGTAGCCCACCAGGCTTTTCCATCCATGGGATTTCCCAGGGAAAAATACTGGAGTGAGTTGCCATTTTCTCCTCCAGGGGATCTTCCAGAGCCAGGGATTCAACTGGAGTCTCCTGCTTTGCAGGCAGATTCTTTACTGTTGAGCCATCAGGGAAGGTCTTTTATTGCTTAAGTAGTGTTTAAATAAAGCAAGATAGAGTGTTTTCTATCTCTAGGTTTCAATTTTCCTAAAATTTAGCCCTTAATGTAGTCTGAGAGTTACTGGAATATTAAAAAAAAATGTTATTCCTAAAATACTTGGACCAAATTTTACTTATCAATACAAACAATCCTAAAAGAAAAACAAAGAAAGTAAATAAAAGAGCATAACCCAATCACATCTATGTGTTGAATGAAACTCAGTTCATAATATTCACCTTTATATTTTTATCTCCATCAATGGAAAGTTCAGTAGCTAACCATAATCTGCTTATTGTTGAATAGATCTCTGATTTTCTCCTATCATTTGCATCAGAGATCAAGAAGAAAATAAAAATTTCTTTGTTCCCATTGTTACTTGCCCTAGAGATTTGTGTGAGAGTTTCTGTGATTGTGGAATAGTTAATAATTCTTACATTACATAAATCTAGCTTTGACTTGGCACTTGTGTGGCATCAAAATAAGTCTGTGTTTCTTGCTGCTCCAGTCTTAGGTTCAACCTTGAAAGGTACCGTCTTCACGTTAAGAATTCATGAAGAAGAATCACTTTGATTATTTATAAATAGTTCACTTAAATATTAACACTGCAAACTTCTGGGTGTGTATTTATAAGTTTGCCCCATTGCAAATTATATCTTGCCATTTTTCAAAGCCCAGAGATAATTTTCATTTATTTAGCAATCAATGTTCTATTTTGAACACAGAATAGGATGTTCTGGTTTACCTATTAATAATAAATACACCAGATTACAACAAACGATCAAAAGGAGGCTGAAAAACACTTAATGCAAGACAAAACTATCTCTATGCTCAGCAGATGGTTTAATAAAACAATTTTTTAATTGATCTCCTTATATTGAATTTTTAAAAATAAGTTTAAAAAATAATTGGCATGATTTTTTGAATGAATATCTTATGCAGAAACAGGAGCTAATCATATAAGCAGCAAAAGGTGCAAGGTCAAAAGGTCACAAGAAAGCTTAGACTATGAAACCTAAGACCTGGTTTTAGCTTGTTTTCTTTGTTGTTGTTTGTTTTTCAACAATACATGTATATGCATGGCTGAGTCCCTTTGCTGTTCACCTGAACCTACCACAACATTATTAATCAGCTATATCCCAATATACAATAAAACGTTTAAAAATAAATAAATAGATAACCAATAAGGACCTATTATTGTCACAGGGAATTCTGTTTATATTCTGTAATGACCTAAATGGGAAACTTTGAAAAAGAATTGATATATTTATAGGTAGAAGAAAATGTGCTTCCCTGGTGGCTCAGACTCTAAAGAATCCTCTTGCAATGCTGGAGACCTGGGTTCACCCCCTGGGTTGGGAAGATGTCCTAAAGGAGGGCATAGCAACCCACTCCAGTACTCTTGCATGAAGAATCCCTATGGACAGAAGAGCCTGGCAGGTGACAGCCCATGGGGTTACAAAGAGTCAGACAGAATTGAGTGACTAAGCACATCATCACTCTTCTGTACACCAGAAAGTAATACATCATTGTTAATCAGCTATACTCCAATGTAAAAAAAAAAAAAAAAAAAGATTCTTGAAAAAGAAGCAAACACATAGAAGATCCTTGTATTTTCACCTACTACAAAAATGTTAGTTAAATTACAGATACCAGAACAAATCAACAAATCAGTAATATGCAGAAATATGTCAGGGATAGCATTCCTTTCCCCTTTCTGTATCCCAGGTACATCTTCCATTAATTCGATATACTTAGGCTGTGAGCTTGTTAATCATTTTTTTCAGCTACTGCTTTCCAAAAATGTGTTTTCCAGCTACAAATTGAAACCTTCCTTGAGAATGTAACTATACTGCTTGAACAAATAATTCATAGCATTTTTTGGAAATACCAGTGACATAATTTTGAAATTATCATTATTTTACTTTCTGTAATGAAATCAAATATTATGAAAATACTAATATATATGAAGGCACTTATTCCAGTTTATTGTGGAATCATGTACTTTACTGTGATATAACTAAATTTCTCACCAGCAAGTTGTTTTGTACTTCTCTGCATGACTGCTGTAGAACTGATTTCTTCTAAAATTTGTTGAATTTTAAATATGTTGAGCATAAAATAGGTGTGAAATGAGACAACATACTCTTTCAGAAACTGTAAAGCTATAATCAACCTTAAAACTAGTAAATCCAGAATAACTAATGAGGTGACAGAGTTGACAACAGCTGCTAATTGTAACCAGAATCTAATGTTGCAAGTGGCAGCTGTATTTCAGAAAATATGTTTCATGGACAGATTTACTGGTAGGTGAGAATTACTTCCCAAACTTCCCTGGTAAATGTTTCTCCATGATGTTTATCATAGCCTATTCAGGCTCTGGGGACCTGTCATCCTTCTAAAGGATTCAGACAAACAAAAGAGTCAAATATTACAATGTTGTCTTCTGGTTGAATTACTGATCACTTTTCACACTGTAATTGAATATCTAAAGCTTTTTTTAAATGTACATTTTTATGCTAGCATGATGAGTTTAATATTATATTTTCAGGCATGGTGCTATATTTTATCAGATTTGGCACCATAATTTTAGAAGCATAATTTCAAGTTCATTTGTTCCCCAAATATTTTTCTTCCCTTTGTCACAATTTTTGAGACTTTACAGGTAAAGCTACTGCTTATTGTTTATTTTAAGATGTAAGTACCCTATAAAAGTAAATATTTCTGGTAGAGTTATGAATTTAAAAATGTATCATCCACTTTTATGTATCATAAAAAAGTTGCAAGTTTTACTAGCCGTCTTTGACCAAGAATTTTTTCTCCTGAAATTGTATCATGTGGAAATTATCAGATATAATGTGTGAGATATAGACTCACACACTTTGAGTCAGACATGACTGAGTGACTTTCACTTCACTGCATATATATGTACATATATATTATATATAGATAATAGAAGTTTATTAAGAAAGGTAATGACATTAGCAAATATTTATAATTAGCAAAATATATAAACCCATAAATATTACAAGAGTTCTACTTAATAATAAACAATTAGGAGATTGATAAGTTGTTTGAAAGATGAAATACCTGATGGAAGTAGAATAAATAGCACTGGTGTATCTACTAAGGGGATAATTATAGACATCTTATTTGCTGTAAAATTATCTGTGCAATACATTTTTCTAAAATGAATGGCTATAATTATATAATCTTGAAAACTTGAAAGCTTGAAAAGGTATGAATGTTCTCACATATAAAATAACAGGGACTATATTTACCACCTGTTTCCAAACTAAAAGCCAGATGAAATATATGAAACAATTATTTTTGAAGTATTAGATATCAGGAGACAGAGAGGGTAATTCCTGGGCAAAGAGGAAGAAATGATGCAATCCTCAAAAGTGGCTTTGGCCTGGGAGGGTTTGTAGGTAATAACGCGGGAAGTGGGAGCCCAGATGGAGCCTGTCAATCCCTTGAATTCAAGAGATGATTCTGAGGGTCCAAGGAGACTAATGTGGGCTACAATTTTCTGGGTAGAGGACTTCAAGGGATAGAACTTCACAGAGAACCACAGAATATGAAAAGAATCCCACTCAACTCTTCTGCTGGTCAGAATACACATTTGAACAAGTAAAATCTATGGCTTCCATAGATGTAACCAATTATAAGGTCTGACAGGAGCAAAGTTGAACTGGCATGTGTCTGGAAATAATTCTAGTTCCCACCAGCCAAAGTGGAAAATTCATCACTCATGGGGCTTTTTTGGACTACTCAGAAATGTCTTACCTGATTTATGGGGCAAAACCAGTTATAGACAAAGGGCTGCTGAAGAAAAAGCCAAAAGATTTAAGCTATTTCAAGTAACTTAGCCACACATCTGAATACAGTTCAAGAGTATTTATAAAAATGTAAAGTTGTCACACACTAAACACAGTATAAACACAAAATTTTTTGTGCAATCAGAAATCACAGGTAAGTATGGGATGGGAAATGTGACTGCAAACAAAAATCTGTTAACTAAAACTAACCTGGATATTACACAGTTCACAGAATTAGCTGACAATGATATTTTAACAGTTATTTTAAATGCATTCTGAGTATTTAACTTGGAGAAGGAAATGGCAACTCATCTCAATATTCTTGTCCAGAGAATACTATGACAGAAGAGTCTGGTAGATAATAGTCTGTACAGTCACAAAGAGATGAAAGAATAAGGATACACACACACATACACACACACACACACACACACATATATATCTGCTTCAAAAAGCTTCTAGAAAAGAAATTACAGTCTGTGAGTTGAAAATCATCCTATAATGGGATTAAATCAGGTTAGGTATTGCAAAAAAAAAAAAATAGTAAACTTTAAGAGAAAAATGAATAGGAACTATTTAAAATGACTAAGGTGAGGGATATTAAAAAATTAGAGCACCAGTGAGCTGTGTTGCACTTTCAAGAGACCTAACATAATTAAAATTAAATGATCTGAAAGAGAGGAAGGTAGGGCAAAGTTATTGAAGAAACAGTGGTTGAAAAGTTTTCCAAGTCCAACAAAAGCCATAAACTCACAGATCCAAAAAGCTTAATAAACTTCAAGTACAAAATATATGAAGTATATTATAGAAAGTCACATCATAATCAAATCGCTTAAAGCTTTTGACAAAATTTAAATGCATCCTAAGAAACAACTAAGTTATTAAGACAAAAATAAACATAAAGACAGTTCAAAATATTTACTTCAGGATTTAGAAAAAAGCAATAACTACCCTCAATCTAAAATTCTATACCCAGCAAGAAAAGAATGATACCATTAAAAAAGGAAATATTGAATAATTCAAAATAAAGCACAGTATTAATCCAAACAAGGCAGAAAATAGGAATGATGAAACAAAGAAAAGATAGAGCAATTAGAAAACAAACAGCAAACAAGCATGAGGTATATAATAACTGAGATAAAAAATACACCAGAAGGAATCAACAGATTATGTGATACAGAGGAGTGGACCAGCAATCTGGAAGACAGAGTAGTGGAAATCATTGAAGATAAATAGGAAAAAGGGATAAAAAAAAATATGAAAATAAAGGAGGAAAACTTGCAAGACTTCTAGTACAACATCAAGCACCATAAGATTCATATTTTGTGGTCCAGAAGAAGAGAAACAGAGAAACAGAAAGAGAGCATATTTGAAGAGATGATAGCAGAAAAATTTCCTAACCTGAGAAAGGAAACAGGCATCTAGGCTAGGAAGCACAGAGTCCAAAACAGGACCAACCCAAAGAGGACCACACCAAGACATATTGTAATGAAATGAGAAAACTAAAGAGAGGATATTAAAAGCTGGAAGAGAAAAGCAACAGATACATAAAAGGGAAGGCTCATAGGCTATCAGTCAACCTTTCAACAGTTACTACACAGGACAGAAGATTTATATATTTTAAATATACTACACAGTATATTTAAAGTAATGAGAGGAAAAACCTAAAAGCAATAATATGCTCCCTGGCAAGATTTCACTGAGATTTAATGGAGACATCAAAGGTTTTATAGACAAGCAAAAACTAAAGAGTTCAGAAACATAAAACCAACTTTAAAAAAAATTTAAAGGGATTTCTCTGAGTAAAAATGAACAGCAGAGCTAGAAATGTATAAAAAAAAAATCTCATTTGTAAAGGCAACTATACAGTAGAGGTGGTGAATCAATGATGTATGATACTAGGAGAAAGGTTGAAAGACCAAAGTAGTAAAATAATGCATCTGTACAAGTAGTTAAGGGATACATAAAACAAAGTAATGTAAAATATGATGTCAAAAACATTAAATGTAGAGGAGATTTGTGGAGTAAAAATGCAGTGCTGGCTGTTAAAATCTGTTTGTACTTAAGACATATGCAGCCTGAAATTCATATATATATATATATATATGAAGCTATAAAAATTCATATATATATGAATCTATAAAAATTCATGTATGAATTGATATATATAAACCTCATGGTAACCACAACCTCATGATAACTCACAACAAACAAAAATTCAGGACCAGATGACTTCACAGCTGAATTTTACCCAACATTGTAGGAATTAAAGCCTATCCTTTTTAAACTATTACATAAAATTTTAAAGGAATGGATAACTCTGAATGCATACTAAGAGGACAACATCATCTTGAACCACTCAAATATCCGTAACAGATACATTCATGCAAAAGAGAAAGGAATCCAAACCAAAGACTGAAGGCAACCATAAATTCAGAAGGCAGAAGAGAACAGGAAGAAGAAAGGAATAAAATAGCCCTACAAAAAAAAAAAACCCAAAACCATTAATCAAGTGACAGTATGTACATAGCTATCAATAATTACCTTAAATGCAAATGGACCAAATTAAAACAAAAACAATACAAAACCTTTGGGACACAGTAAAAGCAGATCCAGAGAGAAGTTTATAGCAATGCAAGCTTATCTCAGTAAACAAGAAGAATCTCAGAGACAACCTAATTTTACACCTAAAGGAACTAGGAAAAAAAGAAAATATAAAATCCAAAGTTAGTAGAAGAAAAGCAGTTATAAGGAGCAGAAATACATGAAATAGACACTAAAAAACAAGCAAACAAGGAAACAATAGGAAAGATCAACAAAACTAGGAACTAAGTCTTTGTAAAAATAAACAAAACTGATATAATTTTAGCCAGAACCACTGAGAAAAAAGAGAGTGGGTCCAAATTAATAAAATAAGAAAAAAAAAAAAAAAAAAAAGAAGTTACAACCCACAACACAGTCCTCAATAAAACTAGAAGAAAAAAATTCCTTATTATGGACAATGGAAAAGACAAGGAAAAACTAAACCAAATTCTAAGGGACAAAAGCCATGGGTTGCTTTTTGTATAAGTTCGTCCTTGAGGCTCTGCTATGTACTACTGAATTTAGTCATACTAGTTTATGAATGTGAAACTTTGTTAACTATCTCTAAAAATCAGGCCTAGAAAGCAGAATATATAAGTTAAAGAATTGGCTGTGCATTCAGATCAACAATAGTTTGAATCCTCAGCCTGCTAGTTAATTGTATAAGGTCCTTGGTAAAACTCCTTAAACTCTTTGGATCTCTATCTCTATTTATTTTTAATAATATAGATGTACATGTCAATCCTGAACTCCCGATCTAGCTCTCCCCCTGCACTTCCCCTCGAGTAACCACAAATTTATTCTCTAAGTCTGTGAGCGTCTCTTATGGTTCAGTAAGGAAAGAATCACTTGCAGTGCATGAGACACTGGAGAGGCGAGTTCGGTCCCTGGGTTGGGATGATCCCCTAGAGAAGGAAATGCCAACCCACTCCAGGATTCTTGGAGAATTCTATGAAAGGAGGAACCTGGTGGGATATGGTCCATGGGGTCACAGAAAGTCGGACGTGACTGAGCGACACACACACACACACACACACACACACACACATATGCATATGCATAACTGAATCACTTTGTTATACACGTGGAATTAATACAATATTGTTAATCAACTATGCTCTAATATAAAATAGTTTATTTAAAAAGTATAGGTGATAATGATGTACTTGCCTTATACTATTGTGATGAGATTTAGATGATCTGCTACTTTGGATAGTTCCCAGTTCATAGCAAGGGCACAATAAATAACGATTATTTTATAGAGGAAAAGATAGACAAAATATTTGAGTCTGATATCATGAATCAGATGCCACCATTTGAGTAGAAAAGCATTTTGTTGCTCATCACTTGATTCAATGAAAATATTAAAACCTTTGTGTAGAAAGGGGTGTTAAAATGATTAAACTTAATAAAATCCTTGATGTTATCTGAATAAATAAACAAATATCCTTCGTAACATGGAAAATCAACTTGCCTTTCTCAAGTTAATCAACATTCATTGAATTTCTATATGCAAGATGTACCAAATGAATGAGAAAAGATTATTAAGAGGCTGTCTTCTTTATACTACAGAATGCTCAGTAGTAGGGCAATTCAGTTCAGTTCAGTTCAGTTCAGTCGCTCAGTCGTGTCCCACTCTTTGCCACCCCATGAATTGCAGCACGCCAGGCCTCCCTGTCCATCACCAACTCCCGGAGTTCACTCAAATTCACGTGCATCGAGTCAGTGATGCCATCCAGCCATCTCCTCCTTTGTCTTCCCCTTCTCCTCCTGCCCCCAGTCCCTCCCAGCATCAGAGTCTTTTCCAAGTAGGGCAATAAACTGTTCTTAATCTAAAACAGTCAATATCCTGTCTCTTGTCTAAAACTTTCTAACAGTGGGTATTGTTAACTGACAAAAGGTAAAATCAATGACTTTGCTAAAAACATAAATGTGGAATTTTAAGCATAAATACTTGGTATCACAAATACTAGGTCTAAATGAAGGCACATCGAACACTGACTACTATGTTTTTGGAAACTGCAAAATCTATCAAGAATAGATATTTATTGAGCATTTATAGCTATTAGTATCTACAGTCCCTTATGCAATTTTTCCCCTTATGCATTTTTATATACATGGTAAATTATTTCTATTTCAATACTGTCAAGAACACAAAAACACTCTGAACTTCCTTTTGTTACTTAAAAAAATAAATTCACATATAAGAGATGCCAAATCCAATCAGCCACACTCAATTTCAATAAAAAGTAAATAAACATAATTTTGGATGTAGACCTGCTGGAACATATGTGTAGACCGCTGGAAAACTAGATTACTTATTTCATTTTAAGAGTTTTGTTTTACACAGCATGATAATGTAAAATTAATACTCTTTATGCATGATGATATAAAAGTATCAAATAATCTTTCATCCATTGATATTGTGTTTTTAAATGAATGTTGAGCAATATACAAATATGTGATTTGAACCTGAACATTTACTTAAAAGAGAAAGTTACATAAATTCTTTTGTAATTAACCTAAAACTAGCCAAATGGTTCAAGCTAAACTCTAAGTACTAAGTACAGATTAAAATTTCATGAATTGTTTCTTTATTTTAAAAATATATTAATTAACCAACAAATTAAACTCAGTGTATATT